>JASANA010001007.1:0-159254 GCA_030248095.1 Ptycholaimellus sp. GST1_10
TTTGGCAAAGACTTCATCTCTGCCGCATTTCTGCCCTTCACTGTCTCGCTCTGCTCGAGTTTTGCCTGTTTCATGCTCAAGCATCCCTAGGCCAGATTTGTTACTTCGTAATGCTTACAAGGAATATTTAGCTTGCATTGCCAGGGGTAAGGGTGAGAGAAAGAAGAGGGTCTACTTCGCACTCGTCGATGAGAGCGAGCAGCTCGGCAGGGGTTGGCCCACCCAGCCCAGCCACAGAGCCGCGCAATGTTGCTCCTGCCCCGCCCCCTCTTCCCCGGCGACAGAGGCGGGCGGAAGGGGATGTGATCAGTCTGTCTGACTTCCCGAGTGCCCTAACCTGTTCCGCTCTCCTTCCCGGCTCTTCCGGGCCTCTTCCGGTGACTTACGAAAGAGAATCTCGCTATGTTCCTGCTGTTAACACCACAGTATAAAACTTATGTCTTTGCTAAGAAAAAATTTCATCCACTTCAGTTGCAAGTAAAATTCAAATTAAGCTGAATACCCCCTTTCCTCATATTCGTGGCGCTAAAAATTGGCTGAATTCAGCTAAAACTGAAAGAAATGTTGTAGCCCAAGCTTGGATTAGATTATGCGCCTCAACCAGAAGCTATAGAAGGGTAGCGGTGTTTTTGTAGCAGCGGCATCCACGTCGATGGCCGGAGCGGGCGCAACACTGCGTGGATCTGTGGCGGGGCTGGGTGGGCCGACCCCTGCCGAGCTGCTTGCTCTCATTGACGAGTGCGAGGTATTCCCACTTCTTTCTCAGCTCACCCTACTAAAGGTCCTGTTTTCCTTGGCAAGCAAGTTAAATATTCCTTAGGTAAGCATTACGGAGTAACAAATCTGGCCTAGTGATGCTTGAGCATGAAACTAGCAAAACTCGAGCAGAGCGCGACAATGAAGGTGGATGTCTTTGCCAGAAAAAATGTGGACCCTGATACAGATCACCTGCTCGTCGCTGTCCACAACGCCCGCTCTAACGCCTACTCCCTCCGTCTCCCACCTCCCATCCTATCACTGACTCCGGGTGATACCCTCAGCCATCTCCCGTCAGAGGGGATCAAGATATTCCTGTGATCTGTGCTGTGTAGCTGGTTCTGGCTTTGTTACCAAAGCTCATTGCGTCCTTTCTCTCTCTTCATCCTTGCTCTCGTCAACATTCGTGCAGCTGGGGATCCATGTTAAGCTCCAACTGTTGCGTCCAAAGCTCGTTTATCCTAGGAGACCAGACCTGATTCCACAGCTAAAGCAGCACAGAATTGACAGAGAGGACAGCTATAGACGATAGGAATTGCCGATTCAGAATCGAAGCAAATTGCGATATTTGGCAGGGAAACAAGCTGAAAAGTATTATAGCACACTGGTAAAATTAGCTAAAAGTTCGGCATCGAACTTCTGCTGCTGTGTGAGGAATAGGTCGAGGCAGTTGCTCTGGACGTATTGCTGCAAAACTTCGCAATCCAATTTTTGAAAGTCAATTAATGAAAACGCTTCAAGATCCTAAATGCCTTCAGTGTATCTTTATAGCTGAGAACCAACAAACTTGGTCAAAATTTTTAGTGATTGATGCTTTTAGTAATTGCTGCTCAATGATTGCTGCTGGCTGGCTGAAATCCTGAAACAGTAAAAAAGTGACCTAGACCAAGGCCGGGGCTTGCCAGGTCTGCAGGTCTTGGCCGGCCTGCCTTTCCTCCTGGTGAGGGAGGTGGCAATGAAGATGGTGGAGGCAAGCAGAGCCAGGAGCGTGAGTCCGAAGGTGGCCAGCAGTGTAGCCATCACCCCGCTGCTCAAGCAGTGCCGATGCACTGGCTCTCTCGCCTCTTCTGCTGCTCGTCTAAACACCGCGATGCCTTCAAGCAAATTTTATAAATCAGTTTCGTCAATTTTCCTCTCATATTCAGCCATGCATTTCTGACACTTGATACAAAACTTTGGGCCTTTTGACAAATGTGTGATCAAGTGAGAATAGGATAGGCTAGGTTGAGAAGGAAGCTTTTAAAGTTTTTTGGGACTTTTTTAAATGAATATTCCTGGGCAAGAAAATGAGAATGATTACGGGAGGCATCTTCCAGCTCCTGTTCGAACTGAACAAAGCCGTGAAGCGAGAGTTCGTCCACTGGGCCCTCCTCTCCGGGGTACAGGCGACTGAAGTTGGCCGCTCGTTTTCCGCGCCCGCTTGGACAGATCTCCTGCACAGACTGCTCATGTTTCGGCATACGAGGGCTATTGTTCTAAAGTAGGCTATAGACGATCTGTTAATACAATGTCACCCATGCCTAAATTCAAACATCCAAACGAAAGCTTTGGCATTAGCGTAAGCTTTCCATTTTTATCTGATAAATGTTTCTGGCATGAGCATTTTTGGGATATTTCTGGCAGTATCTGGCATGATCAATTTTACCATCAGCCAAAGAAATATGAATAATTTAGCCCAATAATTCACTTCACCCAAACTGCCTAACCGCAAAGTTGCACTGGCCACAGACATCCACGGAGCAGGCAAAGTACACGTCGTCGGAGCCGGGGAACTTGAAGGCGGACATCGTGAAATAGTACGACACCTCCGTGCCCAGCGTCTGCCTTTGTAACGGCCCAGCTATATTCCCTGCACCCTTCCCTCTCCTCAGCCCTCCATCAACCCAAAACTTCTGCCCAACCTCTCACAGAGCAGCCAGCTCGATCGATCAGCTCCACTTTAGTGTTTCCGCCGCCGTCCGACGCGTAGCAGCTGTGCACGAACATTTTGTAGTCCGCACCTTGGGAGTTGCCAGTCGTTTTCGAGGATTGAAGCTGGGTAGAGGCTGAATACCGGGCGAGAGACGGCTGGAGCTGACCCGGAGGGTGATGGGGTCGCCGAGCTTGAGGGGTCGGGAAACCGGAGGGCTGGCGGGGTCGGAGCCGTCGCGGATGCTGAGGGCCACGCCGGGGTTCAGGGGGCTGCCAGAGACGAAGCCGCCGCCTTCTTGGGTGATCACGATCCGGGTAGGCTCGATGGTCCTAAGGAGAGGATGGGTGAGAGTGGTAATTTTGGGGTAAATGTATTTCTTGGTTTTGAAGAAAAGAAAGATAAAGCCTTCAGCTCGAAGAGAAACCAGGAACCCATCTGGAAAACCATAGGTCACCTATCCATACACATAACACCAAGATGACCCTGGTTTGGGGCACGGAATTTCCCATTGTTAATTTGGAACTTGTCAATGAAGGGGCTTTTAAAAATTTGAGCTTTTACTGCCCTGGAGAGAGTCAGGAGGAGGACTTGTGGAGAAAGACGATTTAGAAGGGATTGATGGAAGGAGGTTGAGAAAAGGGTACTGAACGATGACGGTTTTGGAGGGGCTGAAGGAGCCGTCCACAGTGGCATCGATGGAATTGGAGTTAGGCGCGATGTCGCAGACAAATAGATAGCGCTTGTCGCCCACTCCCTGCGTGTCCTTGTCGAACTGGACGTAGACCTCGTTCTCGATGTGATTCACTCGCTGGAATGAGTGCTGAGGATAGGTTTGAGGATGGGAGGAAGAGGAGGAGTAGAGAGACATTGTCAGGCTCGCGAGTGAGTCGAGTGCCGCAGGCGTAGTTGGGGATGTCGAAGAGGATCATGTTCATGCCCTCCACGTTGTAGTAGACGCAGTCATGGGTCGTGCCGTAGCGGTGGCTGCAAAAGTATCTTCAACTAGTATCTTCAACTTTCTGGAGAGAAGCTTGTTCAACTTTCTGGAGAGACGCCTAAATCTATTTTGAGCATTCCTCCTCATTGAACCTCGATGAACTTTTTCAATGAACCACTCGTTGAGGCTTTCGGTGTGCGAACAAAGAACCTGTATATTTTGCCGCCAAAGTCGTTGGCGAACATGATCTGAGCTGTGATCCCCTCCTCCGTGCACATGGCTGAGACGTCTGCAAATGGCCAACAATACGGCTAGCTGATGATAAATGTACTAAAAAATGAAAATTAAAAAATATTTAAAAAACTAAAAAATATGAAATTCATTGGAATGAAATTTATACATATAGCTTTAGATTGCAGTACTGCCCATTCTTTCAGATGCAATTATAAATTACCAGTTATGGTGGTGGGTAGAGCAGTAGAAGGCAGCTGAGCTGCGGCACTGCCAAAAAGCAGCAAGATGAGCCACATCTAAAAATATCAACAATTACCACTATCATAACTGCCAAAAAATTGCCAAATTACCTTCCACCGTTCGTTCACTAGCCAGCCAGCCGCTATGAAACCATCCTTACAAAAAGCATTTTCTCCAGCTTCTCAACTCACCAACTCCAGCTTCCAAATATTTTTTTTATTTTTCTAAAAAAATCCACAAAAATTTGCTCCCTCCAGCAGGCTGGCTTCCAAAGGAGGGTGGCTGTTTTCTCAGCAGGCAGCAACCAGTTGAGAGGCCTGTGGGGGACTGAAAGTTGTGGCTGACCTTGGCCATCGCTTGTTCTCCCCTGGGGGGCGCCCAGCACCCCTCACATGCCCGCACGCGTGGCCTGGCAAACCTGGGAGAGGGGCCCAAAAGAGGCTCACACCCCTCATCCACGCCCCCCTCGAGGTCAGCCCCGGCTTCCGGCCAATACTCGCGGCCTACACTTGCCCTCTCAGTGTGCCCTGCCAGTCATCATATTCCCCTGCGCCCCCTGCACCCGTGGCCTTTGAAAGAACTCAGAGCGAGAGAGCCCAAGAGGGAATGAAGGCTGAAAATAAGAAGTTGAGTCAGCTGAATGAAGGTGCCGCTAAGTCTGGAGGAGGTAGTGTCAGCGCTAGCCAATTGGCCAGTGGGTGAGAACTGGGGGAGGGGGCGCGCATTGCGTAATTGGAGGTGGGAGCCTGGGAGAATGGTGGCTGAGGGACATTAGAGGCTGGTGGGCTGGAACGCTGCAGAGAGAGATGATGGGTAGGTGGGCGCCAGATGATGGGTGGAAGTGTAGACCGCAAAACCCCCAGGTGCATCATTTCTTTGTCAGGCAGAAGAGGGGGTGGAACCGGTACAGGTTGCATCGTGTGCTCTGGCCCCTCCTAGATAGGGGCCAATTGAGACCATCCGCTCCCATCTCACACCGCTCACACTTCCGGAAATTGCCACTCTGGCTGTGATGTTCGGATCAAAAAGGCTTTGAAAAATGGGGGGCTGTACGAAAATGAAGGCTCTAAGAAAAATATAGTATTCAAAGTAATTATGCAATGGTTACAAAGCAACTAGCATGAGTGATCGTGGCATCCAAATTAGCAGTTTTTAAATAGAAGGCAGACAGTAGGATGGAGGCGGATGAACTAGGTTGGGCAGCCGTGAAATGGTGTTTGCGTAAACTTGGCTCCAGAGAGAGCCTTTTGGAGGGCAGGTGGTGAGGCTCGGGTGTGTATGCGTGTGACTGTGGGCCTCCATAGAAAGCCAGTTTGCTGGTTCACTGAGGACTGAAATGGGCCCTACTCGCCGGGGGAAAAGGCTCACGTCTGACGGCAAGGGAGTCATTTTTCGTCTCTGTATTCGTCAGTCAGATCATTAGTTCGATGGTTGTACAGAATTTTCGATTTTGGCCCATTGCTGATTTTGCTGTTGGTGAATTTATGAAGTAGTCTCTATCTCTGCCGCCTACTAAAACGAGAATTGGGAAACGAGAAATCCGCTGGTACATAGTACAAAAAGGCAACTGGTATACAATCACTCGACACCTGAGCACAAATATGAGCCCTTCTACATTGGAACATTGGAGAATAGGTAAGAGACGGACTCTCCATTATGGGTCCGTCGGATGGCCTCGGCCAGGATCATGCTGATGTCGATAACCTGCAATTTTTTCTTTTTGTAATTTTTCAACTGTCAAATATCATTGCAACGTGATTGTATTTTTAAGATCTTTGAAGCTTATAAAATATTATTTTTTTCGCCCAACAAGAGCTATAATCTCAAAAGGCGGCACTGGAGGTACAAGGAGGTGATACCTGCAGGCGGGGGCACTGGCGCATGTTCTCGTCCTGCGGGATCGTGTTGGTGACGACGATGGCCTCGAAGACGGAGTTGTTGAGGCGGGTGATGGCGGGTCCGGAGAAGATGCCGTGGACGCAGATCGCATACACCTTCAAGTCTTTCAGATTCTTTTCCAGCTTGCTCTGGAGCTGGTTTAAATTAGAAGCCATTTTTATCTCTAGTGGATATTTTTACTCGAAAGAAAATAATGAAAATATTCTATACCCGATGCAATTCTTTTGTGTATTCGAACTCGCTGATCAATTTGTTACTTAAATAATTAAGAAAAAAATAAGATTAAAATTATGAACAAATTAATAAATTTCTTTAAAAAACCTTGTGGGCGCCAGCCTCGACGAGTTTCTCGGCGGCCAGGCAGATGGTGCCGCAGGTGTCGGCCATGTCGTCCACGAGGATCGCAATCTTCTCCTTCACCTCTCCCACCAGCACCATGCTCTCCACTTCATTCGCCTTTTTTCGCTCCTGAAGAATGCTCCCGTCTGGTGCAAGTTTTTCAGCAATCGTAAGCAGAGGCATTATTAGGATATTTTATATTTTAATATTTTATTTTATTATTAGGATATTTTAATTAACGATTTGAGATTAATTTTGCAGAAGAAATAGGCCGATGCTGATAAATGATGGGTAAATTTGGCTAAACAAGGTCGGGATGGAAACAAAGTTGGGACAGTCCAATGCCTCTGCCTACAGGTGCACTGGCAAAGCGCAAACAGAAGCTCTGAAGATATCTAAACCTTGTGTATGAGCGCGAAGTCGACATTGAGTCGATCGGCGATAGATGTGACGCGTTTGGCGCCGCCAGCGTCGGGACTGACGACGCAGGCCTTCTGCCAGTTGGGGATGTGCTCCTTGATGTACTTGAGGATGGCGGGCTCCGCGAACAGGTTGTCAACCGCGATGTCGAAGAAGCCCTCAAAAGCAATGCCTCCATTTGGAATATTTTTGATCACGGATTATCAATAAAACTTTGAATAGTAAAATCGTCGTCTGTGATTTGATTGCCCTTTTCTATTAGCAACTCGGCAGAAGTTCAATTTTGAGTACAAAATTTCATTTATCCATAGTCAGTGCAGACAAAGTCGTATTAATCTATTAATTCTATTCCAAGTTATCAATAGCCTAAATGAAACATCAGCAACGTTAGTGAGCAATGCAAGAAAAATTCATCAGGCTAATCGCAGCTTCAATCTTTGCACCTATTCCTTCTCCTTGGTGTACCTGAATTTGGGAGGCGTGGAGGTCCATGGTAATGATGTGATCGGCGCCCGCGACGGTGAGCATGTTGGCGATTAGCTTGGCCGATATTGGAGCCCGGCTCTGCAATCCCATCAGTAGGCCAATTAGACCCCAAAAAGGGGCGGTTAGGAGGCAACCTTGTCCTTCTTGTCCTGCCTTGCGTAGGGGAAGCAGGGGATGACGGCGGTGACGCGTTGGGCGGAGGCGGTCTTGCAGGCGGTGATCATGATGAGCATCTCCATCACGTGGTCGTTCACCTCCCCACAGCCGCTCTGCACGATGTACACGTCCTCTCCGCGCACACTCTCCCCTATCTCGACGCTGCACAGGGGATGAGGCTATAGATGAGGGAGAGGAGTGAAGATGAGAAAGAGGAGGGGGAGGATGGATGGGAGAGTGGAGGATGGATCTTGCCGCAAAATGCCGATTTCTCTCGAAATGCTAGATAATATGCGAAATATGCCTATTTCTTTTGAAATAGGCCGTTTTCTCTCTATGTTAGCTCTAGCTAAACCTTAGTTTTAGCCTTGCATCACTATGTTTGATGCTTTAAGCTAAGGCTAAGGCTTTTAGAAAAGTAGGCATTTTGCGGCAAGATCCTGACACCCTAAAAATGAGGAGATTTCGGAGAGGATGGGAAATAGGACCTGGTCTCCTTGTTGCTGAACTTCTTGGACTGTACGGTGCCGGAGGTTATCTGCAGGCGGGCGGCGATCTTCCGCGTCAGCTCCTTGTGCGAGCTGCCACCGAAGACCTTGATGTTGGGCATGTTCGGCTTGTGCGGTTGTTCTGCAAACAGGAGATCCAATCCTATCCATCTATAGGAAATCAAAGTGATTGTTGTCTAAACTCAGATTAGAGGTTTTTTGGCGAAATTTAGCCCTGTCTAGAATTTTTTGCAGCGATATTTTTGTCATAGAGGGATGAAGTATGGGAAAAATTAATTCGCTTAGATTTTGGCAGGAAGGAAAATTAAAAGAAGCACAAACCTGGCTCTGAAAGGCCACGAAGCTCAATGATTCCCAGATGAAGACACTCGGGAGCCTAGAGCAGGTAAACTGTCAAACCATCATATCATCAGGACACTCAGCTAGGGCAAAAAACAGTTTTCGATACTTTGCAGCAGTTGCAGCACTGCTGAGCTGACAATAATTGAGGCTTTAGGGGCAAATTGTTTACTCTCCTGCATCCCTTGAGTCAAGGCACAAACAGGGCAAAAAGTGTTAGGAGAGCAAAGGTCATCAAAAGGTCACCAAAAACTCT
Organism: Ptycholaimellus sp. GST1_10; assembly: GCA_030248095.1. Lineage (NCBI taxonomy): Eukaryota > Metazoa > Nematoda > Chromadorea > Chromadorida > Chromadoridae > Ptycholaimellus > Ptycholaimellus sp. GST1_10. The sequence continues at coordinate 8,484 of JASANA010001007.1, forward strand.
GCTGGAATAGTCGGCACATCACCGGTTGGAATCGTCATTTCAAGGAAGCCTGAGCATTGAATGGCCTGCATCAAGTACACCGAAAAATACCGCCAACATCCGTGCGGTGGCAAAAAAATACTGCTCATAGAAACTTATCCAGTGAAATACAGAGCTGAGCGATCTGAGGTCAACTGCCCGATAGGTCTTTAAACAATTGGGCATGAACAGATAAGAATCATTCCAAAACCATTCACGAGGCAAGCAAAAGGGTGAATGATTGGACATAAGAATTACAGCCCAGCCTCTACATTTCACACTCAGATGGAACTCTCAACAGGTCCAGCAAATCAATAGACAAAAGGAGCTGTCAACAAGGGGGAAAGAAGGGGCCTGTCAATCGACATCTGGGTCATCCTCGCTCCAGATCCACTTCCGGTTGCCGCCGTAGACGGCGTGGCTGAGGTTGGAGCTCTCCTTGGTCTCCGTCGTCGCCAACGGCTTCTCCGCCAACGGGGACAGCTTCACCGGCGGCCTCTTCTCGCTCGGCTTCCCGCGCCCTCGCCCTCCGCCCCGTCTTCGACCCTTGCCTGTGATTGGAGCCATTTTTTGCTTAATCGCGTTCTCAAAGAAATACTCACTGGCTGCTTGGCTATGAAATGCTGACTTAGGACTTGAAATAAGTAGCTTTAAATGATACGGATTTAAATAAATAAGACGTTTGAGTAGCTGATGTTTCACAGCCAATAGGGTAGACTCAAAAGACTCTAGAACGTAATGGGTCCTCGGACGACGTATGCCTATTGCTTACAATGTATGCCTATTACTTACAGCGTATGCGTTTGATTAGCTAATGTGTTTCACAGCCAATATGATAGACTCAAAAGTCTCTAGGAAGCAATGGGCTACTCGTATTCATGGAGTATGGAGAGACCGTGTTGGGTTTTGAGGGTAGGCAGGGCGATGGTGTGGGGCCTGGGTGGCGGTGGGGACTTGGTGGGGCTGGCCTTGTGAGGACTGCTGGGCCTTGGAGAGGAGGCGCTGGACTTGAGGATGGCGGCGACGGAGGTGAGTTTGGGTCGACTGCTGCCCGCCCGTCCGCCGCCCTCCCCCGAGCGTCGGTGCTCCTTCACATGCGCCAGCATGGTGTCCTCCAGCTCCGCCTGACGATGCAGATCAACACATAATTACTGCAGTCATGCTGCCATTACATGATCTCGGGAAAGAGGCAGTGAAAAAGGGCTCACTGTATCCTTCAAGAGGCCATGCATTGGCAAGTTTGAGAATTTGCAGAGTCGAAATTTATGATTTTTTTTATAAAATTGGATGAATGAAGAGACTTTTTTTGAGATCATTAAAATGAATTTGCTGCTTTTGATTACATTGACTCAAGACGAAAACTAAAATCCTATCAACAGCCTTCATCCTTAGGCAACTCAATTGCAGCATAAGAAGTGAGCGATGAGGAACTATGAAGCAACCTGAGCCTCCAGCTCTCCGCCAGACGAGGAGCTGGCCTGCCCCGCCCTCTCCTCCTCAGGGCCGATGGCGAAGGAGACGCGCTTGCCCTCCGGCGCGGGGCTGGAGTTGGCTCGCTGGTACCTGTCTGTCTGAAAAGAGGCACTCTTTCACTCCCCCTATCCCTACAACGATCCATCCACTAGCCTTCTGACGAGGCCAGGCCGCGACGGCCGCCGAGGACTGTGAATGGGCCATGCCGTTGAGGGAAGGGGAGCTGTCCTCGCTGGTGGCTAGACGGAGGCCCTCGGCGATCTTGGACCACATCGGGGACTCTGCAAATGGCGGATGAGTTTATGATTGGCCGTAGAGTGGAAAAACACGAAAATGGGCGATATTATTTAAATTATTTTGAAATATTTGACAACAATTTGTTGTGGAGCAAAAGAAATGACAGTAAAAGTAAGATAAGACTATGAGAATAAGTTGACGAGAAGTAAAAGGAAAAAAGAATATTAGACGACATGTGAGCAAAACTGGCCAGAAGCTACGAACGGAAATACCAGCAGAGTGTTTATGGGGCCCTGGGAAGTAAAGGAGGAAAAGGAAAGGAACTGGTGGAGGAGGAGGAGGCGGAAGAGACGGCTGGGGAGGCGCTGCTCTGGTCGGGTGGGGAGTTGAGAGCGAGGTGAGCGGTGGAGGCTCGGGCCTCCCACACATTGTCCGGGGACACCGGCACACCGTTCAGCAGCGTACTCGTCGAACTGCTGCCTTCCGGCTCGGCACGAATCATCAGGTCCACCTCAATCAATTCATTTGATGCTAGTTCAGATACAGACTGCCGATAATCACAGCCTCAAATTTAATAGCGCTCATGTACTAGCTTCTATAAAATGCCATTTATGTTTCCTCCAGGCTACTAAACGATCTAAGTTAACTCGAGTTACTCATAAAATTAACTAGAAAGAAGACGAGAGAAGCAAGGCAGGAAAGGGGTGCACCTTTAGACAAAAACGGGGCTGCACGGGGAAAGAAAACCCACCCGAAAAAAAGAATATTAGAAAAAAAAACAAAAATATAAAAAAAAAATAAAAAAAAATTAACTGAAATATAAACGAACTAAAATGACTAACTTAGAGGCATTGAAGCGTGGCAAGATTAGTTTGACAAATTGATCAAACGAAACATCAGTGACTCGGTTACAAAGAAAGGCCAATGCTTCATTTACGAGCTAGTATAAAACGCCATTCATGCCTATATGACTCTACCAAACGATTTCTTATCATCAAGTTGATGGATGAAATAATGTATAAGACTAAGATGTTTGCAAATGTCTCGAACCTATTGCTCATGGTAAGATTACTATTTCACAAATTCACCCAACGAAACATCAGACACTCAAGTAGAAAGGAAGGCCAAACCTGCTTGGCAGCGCAGCGTCCGGCGGCGACCTTGGAGGCGGTGATATGGAGGCATGTGTTGCGGGGGCGGAGGACGAGGGGCTCCGCGTAGTTCACCACCACCTTCACCACCTCCGAGCTCAGCGCCGCCCCCATCATCCACTCCGCCGGCACCAGCGGCAGCCGGCCACCACCCGACACTCGGTACCTCAGAACCCAGTTCTTCTTCTTGTTTCTCTCTCCTTTTTCCACCGATCCTCGGCCTTCTTCCTCAAATTCAACCTCTTGAATGGTTGAATTTGAACCATTCAAGGAGTTGAATATGAGGAAGGAGGCCGAGGAACCAGGAGAAAGGAGAGAGAAACAAGAAGAGAAGCTGGAAGAAGAAGAAAGAGAGGGAAAGAGAAGAGGACTGACGGGTCTTTGGGATGTGGGTCGGCGAAGCAGAAGGTGACGTCGCGGATGAGACGGCCGGGGTCCCTGCCCACCAGCTCGAACTCCGTCAGGTCGTCGATGTCCAGGTCCACGAAGGGCTTCCAGCGCTCGTGGGGGCCGGAGGAGCTTCGAGTTACTACCTGCAGATGAATCAAGGACTCTTGGAGGAATGGAAGGGGAGGCTGGCCAAGATTACGAAATCGGTTTCTAAAGAGTTGCGTTTTTGGAAATTTTTTGGGAAATTATAGACTGATTGATCAAGAGTTGATCTCAGTTGATCTCAGTTGATCAACAGAACTCGGATTGACTGTTGGAGAAATGGAAGAGGAGGCTAGCAAATATTACGAAATCGGTTTCCAAAGAGTTGCGTTTTTGGAAATATTTTAGGAAATTTTAGACAGATTGATCAACTGTACACTTTAGGTGAAGCAAAGTCAAGCGATGCAAGCCTACTTGTAGGGAAAGACTTTGTCGATGAGAACATAAGGTTAAGTAGAGTTTTGCTGGGAGAGGAAGTAAAATGATGCAATGGCAGGGAGTGCGGTGGTGGTAGGCAAGGCCTGCCATTTGCGCGAGAACTCAAAACAAATGCATCGCTGCGCAAATGAGTGCAAAAGAAACGCCTAGAACTTTCCGGGCTCCTACAGCTACATTTCGAAAACAGGCTGTCAAGATGGGTCTCAAAAGTTTGTTAGAACAAACCAATGTTTTCGGAAAAGATTGAACACAAAGATTGAATCATTTTCCTCAATATTTTTCAAACTTAAGCATAAGAATTTAACGCCCAAAAATAGCCTTGTATTTAAAAATTTTTCACAAATTTACCCTTCCAAAACTGTCAGCAAACAACATCATTGACTCATCAACAATTATAATTGCAGCCAATTTTTCCAAAATTCTCCAAAAACATTACCCCCTGTCGTAGATCCCCATAAGCAAAGTAAGCAATTTTATGTCTTTTGTTTGGCCATGCTTAACAAATTTTGCCCTTCTAAAGCTGCTAGCAAACCCCAGCATCCGTTCTAATCAACCAATCACAATAAGAGCCAATTATTCCGAAATTCTCCTAAAAAACAAGACAACATTACATCTTTAGTGTATTACGACTAAAAAATAATCAAAAATTATAAAATACAAATTACCTCTGCAATTAATTTCTGGCCCATCCATTCCAAATTTTCCCCCCAAAAACATGCCAACCGGTCGAAAGTAGATGCCCGTAAGCTGGGTCAGCAATGTTTTTGCCTTGTGTTTAACTATACTTGAAAAATTTTGTCCTTCTAAAGCTGCTAGCAAACCTCAGCATTGGTTCTCATGAAACAATCACAATAAGAGCCAATTGTTCCCAAATTCTCCAAAAACAGGACAACCTGTCGAAAGTAGATCCCCGTGAGCAGGGTCAGCGTGAGAGGGCGGGCAGGGGGCCTCCTTCTCCTCCCACTAGCCGCAGGGCCCGTGCTCAGCAGCGGCGGGAAGTTGGCCAGCCGCAGTCGCTCTGCGTTGAGGGCATCCCTGGCATTCAAGAGGACCAGCTGGGAGCCCAGGGGGAGGGAGAGGCGCTCCAGGTCGTTCTCTGCAATTGAGGACTGGCTGGCATTTGTAGGTAGGAGGGAAGGGGGGAACTGGTGAGCATGAGCAGCCGCTCCCCGTTGATGTAGTGCTGGCGGACTAGGCTGGCCAGGCGATCTGCCTCCGACTCGGTCAGTTCCAGACTTTTCAACCAGCCAGCTACGTCCTGCAAACATTCGAAAATTTAATTTTTCAGTTTGGAATATCGTGTACTCCTAATATGAATGAGTTCAATTTACCATCAGACGGTACTCCAATACACCAATGTAATGATTGCGCCTAAATCATGAAACCAAAAGTAAATAGTTTCCGCGAAACATAAGGCTGGTGGGTAGAAAAGGAGTAGCCTCAGGATTCCATAGGAGGAGGTCGTATTTGGGGACGTTGGCGAGGGCGGTGTTGGAGAGCTGGTGACGAAGGCGACGGTGGAGGGCCAGCTCCTTGAGGTCCAGTTCCGCTTCCCTGGCTTGCAGCTGAGCGGCCTGCTCTTGGATCTCGGACAGCCAGCCAGCCTTGGCCGCCAGGAATCTGCAAAATTGCAACATTTGTCTTCATTGAGGCTGATTGAGCTGAAGCTTGCTGATTGCTGAAACAATTGCTTTTGATGGTGTGACTAGGAATGGTGGCTGAAATATGGCAGTGAATAAAAGTGATGCTGGAAGCGAAATGCCCTGCACAGAGGGCCTCAATGAATTTGCCAGGTGCTGTCATGAAATGCCCAATTTCATTTTAGAATTAGTATTTCCCCCGACACCTCGCAATTAGAAATAGCCACTAGTTTCCACCAGTAACCCGCCCTAAACATCTGCCAGGACAGATAGCGCTTCAACAGTAAGCATCTCTTGAAGAGCAGTAGGAAGGCTAGAGAACCTCTCAGCTTCGGCAGTGATTCTTGGGTCGCCCTTCATGGCGGTGAGCTGGATGAGGACGGCGACTGCATCCGGTCGCTCCGAAGGCTCCTTCGCCCAACAGCGCTCCATCAGCTCACCCAGACGCCCTGGACAGGAGGAGGGAATCCGTAGACGTACTTCCTGCTCCACCACCATCATCGATACCTGTACAAGCATCTGTTCCCTTTTAAGCTGTGATTGAGTAGAACGACTGTTTCGCTCAATGGAAGCTGCCGCAATTTTGAAAAGCTCTCCCACACCTACTTTGGTGCTAGCAGCGACTCTACATTTTGAGCATTATAAGACGTCAATATAGTCTTCATGGTGCTATCTTCTGTGGAACAATAGAAACGGTCATCAGAGATTAAGAAACCATTAAGGTGGAAATTAAATCGCGAAATCCCTCACAAAGGAGAAACATAGCGATTACAACATGGCAGAGGCAGGGTGGACAGAAATGATCCAGCTAAGAGTCTTGATAGAAGCAAGACTGAGGGGGTGACCATGAATTCGTTGAGGCCGGAGAAGGGAATCTGGCGAGTGACCATCTCCCAGAGGATGACCCCGTAGGAGTAGATGTCTGTCGGCTCCCCCACACCCTTGTTCAGGATCATCTCTGGGCTGCAGTCAGCGGCCAACTTTCATTCCTCATCTGCCCTTCCCACCGATTACTTTCGCTCATAATAGCTACCACTTCTCAAATGCCCCTGATAGCATCATTCTATTCCAAAAGGTTAGGCCAAGAAAGTGGAAGGACGTTTTGGCCATAATGCAGCCTTTGCACCAGGGGGACAAGTTTTTGTCCTCCGTGCTTCAAAGGCTGCATTATATCAAAAACGCACTTCCAGCATACCACAAAATGCCCATCTTTACTAAGGTAAGGTAGCAGTTTGGGGAACCTCATCCAAGGGACGGTGCCGGCAACGGAGGTGTTGGGAAGACCGGCTGGTTTGGCGGTGCCGAAATCGCAAAGCTTGCAGACATCCTTTGCGAGGACCACGTTGTCGCTCTTCAGGTCACGATGGATCAGCGCAGTAGGGGCCTCAAACACTGGCTCATTCTAAGCCCAGCCAAGCACAGAGGCAAACAAAAGCTCTGTGATTCCTTGCTGCATTCGATTGATTCGACATCAAATACACTGATAGTCCTAAGAAAGACAGCTAGATAAAACTGCTCTTCTTAATTCTCCTGTATGTTTTCAAATCTCATTTTCAAATAGTTAGATACAGATTTATTTGGAAATTGAACACTGGAAAAAATTGAAATCCCGTAAAATAAAGCAGATTGGGTAAGAAAGCTGAAACCTCAAGATGAAGGTAGCGAATGCCGTGGCCAATGTCCAGAGCCCAGCGAAGGAGGTGCTCAAACTCCAGGTCAGCGTTGGCCGCATTGCCCAGGTACTTCTTTAGCGAACCTCCAGGCGCATAGTCTACAAATCAACGCATCCAACAGTATGGAGTTTGAACTCTTGAAGGGGTTAAAAATACCAACAAATTTGTCTAGGTTTGACAAAGCATAGATTGCGGTGACCGTATAGATGATTACATAGACCCAAAATGGTCCATTTTGCTGCCATTGTCGCTACCCGAAGTTCTAGACGATATCAGAAAATAGAATGATAGCCAGAGAAAGAGCACCGGTGACGATGTAGAAGTCGGGCTTGGCCTGGCAGATGCCGTAGAAGCGGATGATGTTCTTGTGGCGGATCTCATTGAGGACAGCGGCCTCCTTCTGGAGCAGCAGGACTCTTTTGACCGCCACTTGCACCACCTGCTCGTCCTTCTGTCGCCACTCAGCTCGCCAGACTGCCCCGTAGCTGCCGGAGCCTAGCTCCTGACAATCGCACAAGGGGTTGTTGCTTCTATCCCTAGCAGTATGTGTGCATTGGTGGGCAAGGTTTCTTCATAAACTTTTCCAAAACAGAAATGGAAATCGCCTTTTGGAACTGCCACTAGGGCTGCTGAGGTTTTCTAAAGCATAAAGTGGACCAATATGCGGGACACCAATCAATATTTTGTTGAAAGGTTGTTTGATCAGTTCAAATTTGCACTGTTACTCCAAATTTTACTTAATTATTTCCCCCCTAATCTTCAGGCCATGTTTTGCCAGTTTAATCTGGAGCCTTTCGTAAGAGGACCAAGAAATCTACCGTGTCTAACCTCGGCAAAGGTGAGGTCCTCCTTGGCGATGAGCGGTAAACTGGCTGCCATTCTATCCTTCTGTGTCAACCGGCTAACAAAGGCGGTGGCATTTTCTGTGCTTTCATAGAACAATCAAGTGATGTGAGTGAAGCAGGGAGGAAGATGCGGGAAGGGCGATTGACCCGGATTCCGCAGGCACTGCAGCGCCTGCGCAGTTAGTTGAATAAGCGTCGCCTAGGCAACGGGGAAGCGGAGGAGCCTCTCTGCAGCTTTAGACGTCAATGAGTAGCCCATCCAACGGCGGCATGGAGATCAGCCTGAGCCGGGTCGACTATGCTCAGGTTCCCTTTTCGCTTTTGGCGATAGCTTTTGGGTGGTTAAAGTAACTGCCCTTGGAAAAGTTTCAGAATAAAAGGGCATTTATTAGTCCAACTAAAGCACTTAATACTTTTTCGTACAACAATTAAGGTCATTAAGTTTGATATCGAATATTTTTTTAAAAATTAATGGAAAAAGTCGTTCTGAAGAGTTCTTTTGTTTATTTTTGCGGCACGCTTGTTCAAACGCAAAATATCCTGCATGTTTCCTGACCCTAAAAACATTTTAGGTGGGAACCACAAGCAAGGGCTGTCTGGCCCTCCTGCCATCTTCGGAGAAGCAAAACCAGAGGGTTCCCAACTCCTCCCCATAGACCAACTAATCCATACACCTATTCATTTCTACCCCAGGCGGTGGTAGGCAGTCAAAACGGTGTCCTGCTCTGCTTCAGCCGCAAGAAGCACGACACAGCCGTGGTCTTCAAAACCCTGCCCGGGGCCCCGGTGGAGAGCCTGGCTCTGGGCGGGGCCCTGGGCACGGTGCAGGACAAGATCTTCTTCGCGGCCGGCAACATGATCAAAGGCTACTCCAAGAAGGGCAAGCAGTTCTTCGCCTTCGAGACCAACTTCACGGAGCCTGTTCAGTCCATGTGAGTCTGGCAGAGCCTGGGGGATGGTTTAGCAGGGAATGATTTCAAAAAATCATTTTTAAATATGTACTCAATATTGTTTCACAAGATAATTTTGTGAAAAAATATTGAGTAGAACTTGAGATATAATTATTTGAAATCATTCGCGGATAAACCATTTCATCCACCTCATAAGGTCTCCTCTTTTCGAAGAAGGAGGGGAAAGGGACTGAGGTTTGAGGTACATCTACGGCGTGGACATGTTCCTGTGCGGCGCCTATACCTTCAACCACTACCACGACTGCGTGGACAGCCACTACTTCCTCTCCGGGGACCAGATCAACGACGTCCTCTGCCTGCCCGTGGTTGAGGGGGCCTGGGTTGGCTGCAGCTTTTCATTCATGAGGTTCAAACTGGGCGTCAGAAAAGAATACACACAGGTGGGGCGAGGCATAACGCCGGTTCTGGGTGTTGAGGATAGGACACTGAAGGTCCTGGATGGCTCCAGCCTCTCCTACGAGGTGCCCACTACTGGCCCGCCCACTGTCCTCCTGCTCTATCAGCGGACTGGAGGTTAATCGGCTGAGTCTTTGCCCGTTCATCTATCGTCAACCTTGATTGGGTTGAGGTGAGCAAGGCCAGCTGGTTCTCTTTGGGACGCGTGATGGGAGACTGGGGCTCGCCGATCTGCCTACGTTGGCCCCCTTTTCTAGTCATTACGAAGAAAGCATCATTGATTGATGAAGCACTACTGGTCAAGCTTATGTATGAAAACATTACTGGTCAAGATTTGCCATCGTGAATTTCTGGCCGTTAAATTCGCAGTAGCAAGGGGAAAAGCCAGAGTGACATTTGACAGCGGTCGAGGAAGCGTGGTTTGGGAAGTAGCCTCGCCGAATGGCTCGTCGGCGGTGGCGGCGCTGGACCACTACGACTTGAGTGGGGATGGGGAGATGGAGCTGGTTTTGGGACGGGAGGACGGCCTGGTGGAAATCTGGACTCAGTCTGACCTGGACCCACCCATTCTCAGGCAAAAGGTTGCCACTTCCTTCTTTTGCTTTTCCCTCTTCATTAATATTTGACAATGTTCTTATTTGGTGGCTATTCATAGAATTCATACCCAGGCACAAATAAAAACATATTTACGATTGGGACAAAAAACATCAGCAACACCAACAGTGCAACGGCTTCAGTGCTAGGTGTTTTGAGGTAGCTTGCAACGAGAGCATAACGGGCCTGCGCTGCGGGCGAGTGTCCTCCTCCATGCACGACGAAATCCTCCTGCTCACCTACTCCGGCTGGGTCTGCTCCCTCACCACCGAGCCCCAGGCCTCCGAAACCAACCTCGACCCCACCATCGACCCTAACGTCCAGGCCAAAATTAGCCAGCTCAAGTAGAGCTCTTAATCTCGGCAATTCATCAGCCAACAAAATTTCAGCCAATCAAAATTAACCTAAATATTTTTTTTATGCACAAAACTGATTAACATATCCAAAACTCGTAAAGGAGCCCTTAAAGCCTAGAGAGCTCCTTTGCGAGATTTGAAGTTTCAACTGACCAAAAATGAACCTAAATATTAATTTTTCGACAAAACTATAAAATATTCAAAACTCGCAAAGGAGCTCAAAAAGCCCAAAACAAGGAACCAGTGGGCTCATGACAACCCATCGCCAGGGATGAGCTGGAGCAGCTGAGTCGCGAAGTCACAGCAGAGCGGGATGCCTATCACTCGGCCACCCAGGACGTCCACGGCCTCTCCGCAGTGCCCATCTTCCCCGTCAACGATCGCTTCCTCCTCTCCGCCCCCGACGCTGCCTACCTCCTCTCTGTGGAGCTCATGGTACCCATCGACTACATCCTCCTCCAGGCAGCAGCCCCTGTCAATCCTTCATCCTCATTCAAAAACCCATTCCCCTTCAGTCCGACATCCCGGTAGACCTGCTGGACGTGGAGAAGAACTCGGCCGTGGTCAGCATGACGCCCTGCGACCCAGCGGTTGGAGTTTCTTAGGACAAATGGCTGGGAAGAGTTTGATGAGATGGGGGTTATCTTTGCAGTCGGGGAATGCCCTGTTGGCCACCTACCGCTGCCAGGCCAACAGCACTCGGCTGGAGATGAAAATTCGCTCTATTGAAGGTTTGCCTTTGCCTTTCAAGTCTGGGTGGCTAGGAGCTTTCAAGTCAAGTTTCGGGGGGATAAGATGCAAAATGCCCTTTTTCAACTGTGTCTCAGAGTCACTGTGCTAACTCTATCTAAGCCTTCACCAAAGCCAAAGCGTCACTATGTTTAGTGTTTTAACATTAGTAGGTCATTTGCGGCAAGGTGGAAAGCCTTTTGGAAAAGTAGGTGATTTGCGGCAAGTACCTGGACAAATAGGAGATAGATGGGGGAAGAAAATAGAGCAAATTGTAGGGCAGCATGGAATGCTGCAAGCGTACATATCACCACGAACACAGCCGAAGATCTGCCAGGTGCGAGCCTACAGCATCAAACCGCTCTCCCTCCACCAACGCATACATCAGTACGACACCAGCCGGGCTCAGAACATCCTACGCATCACTGGTTTGGCCTCCCATTCGTTAGAAGGGAGCCAAAAATTATGAGACAAATGTGAGAAATTAATTTAAGAAGATCCTTCTTAGTTTTGAGGTTTTTCGTGGTTTTGAGGATGGCAAATATTGTGAAAACGGCTGATACCAAGAGCCCCCCCCCAAAGGTTTTACCCCCCCCCCAAAGGTTTCACCCCTCCCCCAAGAGTTTCACCCCCCCCCCCCAAAAGGTTTCACGGGAGTTCTGCAATTCCATTCCTGTTCCGGAACAGGAACATATTTCCATTCCTGTTCCTCAATTTTCCATTCCTGTTCCCCATATTTCCATTCGTCGGCTAAATTTTTTGCATTTCTTCTACGTTTTCTCCAAAATTTTGTTGAAAAAGTATGAAACTAACTACATAGGGTTACGTAATGGACAATTCTGCGTCGAATGGTGCCACTCGTTCTGCGTCGTTTTCATTTTTGGGGCCGTCGACGCGAGTTTTTTGAAAAAAACCCAATTTTCGCCCTTTTTTTTGAGGAATGGAAAATTTTTGGCACTCATTCCTCAGGAATGGAAAATTTTTGGCACTCATTCCTCAGGAATGGAAAATTTTTGGCACTCATTCCTCATATATTTTCAGCATAAAATGACTCCAGGTAACCCAAAAAGATGCAAAATCTACATAACTAAGTCCCACGAAGTAGTTAGGATGCTGTAGGCTGGATATCATTCATGTTCAGATTAATGCAATATTAACTATCCTGAATAAATGGTCTGACCCTTAACTACGTACTTAGTGAAAATTAAGACTGGAACAAATTTTTTTCGACTTTTCCATTTCTAATCCAAAACACATCCAATGGGTATCGATCGAAAGCTAGTGATGCAGCGAGTGCAGAAATGAACTTTGTTTTGCCAATTTTCAATTGAAATTTGGAACAATTTGACATTTAATAGTTGAGGAATGGAAAATGAAATTTCAAGGAATGGAAAATTTTCGGCACTCATTCCTCATGTTTTTTTCAGCTTAAAATGACTCCAGGTAACCCAAAAAGATGCAAAATCTACATAACTAAGTACCACGAAGTAGTTAGGATGCTGTAGGCTGGATATCATTCATGTTCAGATTAATGCAATATTAACTATCCTGAATAAATGGTCTGACCCTTAACTACGTACTTAGTGAAAATTAAGACTGGAACAAATTTTTTTCGACTTTTCCATTTCTAATCTAAAACACATCCAATGGGTATCGATCGAAAGCTAGTGAAGCAGCGAGTGCAGAAATGAACTTTGTTTTGCCAATTTTCAATTGAAATTTGGAAAAATTTGACATTTAATAGTTGAGGAATGGAAAATGGAATTTCAAGGAATGGAAAATTTTCGGCACTCATTCCTCATGTTTTTTTCAGCTTAAGACGAAGAATATGATAGACTCGAGATAGGCTCTATGGGGGGTATGTCACTTTTGAAAAACGAAGGTTCTCCAATTCGAATGAAGATGTGCCACCATCCAAGGCAATTTAGTTCTCATCTCTATGCCACCAGCCGCTTCCCAAAAAACGGTTTGGTTGACCTGATATGGTCACTTTTGTAACATGCACTTTTTTCAACCTTTGAAACCAGCAATTTCAAATTTTTGAAAATTTTGTTAAAGAAATTTTAGATAAGTGTGGACTATTATGTATCAATCGAAAGGTAATTTGGAGACAAAAAAGGTGGTGTACTTCAATTTTGGCATAAAGTGTTCTGAAAAACGTAATTTTGAAAAATCAAAAATTTAGGTTTTTCCATTTTGGCACTAAAAAACTGATAGCTCAAATTTGAGTGGTTCTGCCAAGGGGTAGACCATAATCACGTTAAAATTCAGATTCTTACGGTCATTTTGATATATAACACGTTGGGTTTTGGTTTGTAAGTATCTGGATTTTTTTGATTGAAAATTTGCACTCAACATTTTGTCCTGTGTTGAAGCGTAGGCAAAATTTTCGGAAAAAAATTTTTGTCTCAGATTTCCATTTTTACTGCCTAAATATCTTCTTTAGGGTCCATTACACCCTACTGCCACATTGGTTTCCTTTGTTTTTGTTAAAAATGGGTCAATCCTGAATCGACTATTTCCTATGCTTAAGCATAGGACTTCTCAGGCTTCAAACATAACTTCTCTGTAGCAGCTGAACGTCTAAGAATTGCACAAAACACTTGAATTTTTTTGTTCACAATTCATATATTCTCGTTCCAAATCTGTGCTTACTTTTGAATTTGGTTGAGAAACCATAGACTTACCCTTTTACATGATGAATTTTCATGCATTCAACAAAGAACGTCAATCATTTTGTGGCGCTAGCAGTTGAACTGTTGATAATTGAACAGACGAATTAAGTTTTTTTGTTCACAATACATATGTAACGGTTCCAAATCTGTGCTTACTTTTGATGTTTGTTGAGAAACCATGGACTTTCTCTTTTGCCCTCTTTGTTGAATGCATGAAAATTCATCATGTAAAAGGGTAAGTCTATGGTTTCTCAACCAAATTCAAAAGTAAGCACAGATTTGGAACGAGAATATATGAATTGTGAACAAAAAAATTCAAGTGTTTTGTGCAATTCTTAGACGTTCAGCTGCTACAGAGAAGTTATGTTTGAAGCCTGAGAAGTCCTATGCTTAAGCATAGGAAATAGTCGATTCAGGATTGACCCATTTTTAACAAAAACAAAGGAAACCAATGTGGCAGTAGGGTGTAATGGACCCTAAAGAAGATATTTAGGCAGTAAAAATGGAAATCTGAGACAAAAATTTTTTTCCGAAAATTTTGCCTATGCTTCAACACAGGACAAAATGTTGAGTGCAAATTTTCAATCAAAAAAATCCAGATACTTACAAACCAAAACCCAACGTGTTATATATCAAAATGACCGTAAGAATCTGAATTTTAACGTGATTATGGTCTACCCCTTGGCAGAACCACTCAAATTTGAGCTATCAGTTTTTTAGTGCCAAAATGGAAAAACCTAAATTTTTGATTTTTCAAAATTACGTTTTTCAGAACACTTTATGCCAAAATTGAAGTACACCACCTTTTTTGTCTCCAAATTACCTTTCGATTGAACATAATAGTCCACACTTATCTAAAATTTCTTTAACAAAATTTTCAAAAATTTGAAATTGCTGGTTTCAAAGGTTGAAAAAAGTGCATGTTACAAAAGTGACCATATCAGGTCAACCAAACCGTTTTTTGGGAAGCGGCTGGTGGCATAGAGATGAGAACTAAATTGCATTGGATGGTGGCACATCTTCATTCGAATTGGAGAACCTTCGTTTTTCAAAAAGTGGAATCCCACTTTTTGAGCCTATCAAATTCCGCCTCTTAAAATGACTCCAGGTAACCCAAAAAGATGCAAAATCTACATAACTAAGTCCCACGAAGTAGTTAGGATGCTGTAGGTCTTGTTGAATCATTGTTCAAGAAACTGAAAGCTGAACGCCGAGCTGTTTGAAGTGCTTCAATTTTCTATGACAATGCAGGCAGAGAGATAAATTTATTCTCAAATCCAAAAATCAATTCATTTTACAGCCGACAACAATACAGAACGGGTCTAGGACAGGATTGCCACTGACAATATTGCCCCGGACTGGATTGCCCTGGACAGGATTGCCACCGGACTGGATTGCCACCGGACTGGATTGCCACCGGACAGGATTGCCACCGGACAGGATTGCCCCGGACTGGATTGCCACCAAATTTGAATTTCCTTGATTTTTTTACTGTTTTAGGTTTCTTTGAAGTTTTTATTACTTTTGACCTTCTTTTGATCCATGCCTTTCAATTTTGATATTATGAGGCATTTATGCTCCTTGTTAACCTTTTTATGTAAATTTAACATCAATATAAAATTCTGTATCAAATTATATCTGGCAAGCCAAAAATAAGTAAATCTGCTGGAATCTGCTGCAACATCTGCATTTTGTTTTTGGGTGCACATGGAAAGAGACTTTGACTGTGCACCCAAAGCAAAATGCAACTGTCCAAGCAGCAGATTCCAGTAGTAGTAATTTTATTTCTTTGACTTTTCACTTGGGGCATTTTCAATTTTGGGAGAAACGAGACTTATGGTTGGCTTGCCGGTGGTACCTGACATAATTTGATACAGAATTTGATATTGATTTTAAATTTACACAAAAAGGGTAACAAGGAGCATAAACGCATTGAAAGGCATGAAGCAAAATAAGATCAAAAGTAATAAAAACTTCAAATAAACCTAAAACAGTAAAAAAATCAAGGAAATTCAAATTTGGTGGCAATCCAGTCCGGGGCAATCCTGTCCGGTGGCAATCCTGTCCGGTGGCAATCCAGTCCGGTGGCAATCCAGTCCGGTGGCAATCCTGTCCGCAACCCATACAGAACACCATTCACCATCTTTTTGGGTTACCTGGAGTCATTTTAAGCTGAAAAAAACATGAGGAATGAGTGCCGAAAATTTTCCATTCCTTGAAATTTCATTTTCCATTCCTCAACTATTAAATGTCAAATTTTTCCAAATTTCAATTGAAAATTGGCAAAACAAAGTTCATTTCTGCACTCGCTGCTTCACTAGCTTTCGATCGATACCCATTGGATGTGTTTTGGATTAGAAATGGAAAAGTCGAAAAAAATTTGTTCCAGTCTTAATTTTCACTAAGTACGTAGTTAAGGGTCAGACCATTTATTCAGGATAGTTAATATTGCATTAATCTGAACATGAATGATATCCAGCCTACAGCATCCTAACTACTTCGTGGGACTTAGTTATGTAGATTTTGCATCTTTTTGGGTTACCTGGAGTCATTTTAAGCTGAAAAAAACATGAGGAATGAGTGCCGAAAATTTTCCATTCCTTGAAATTCCATTTTCCATTCCTCAACTATTAAATGTCAAATTTTTCAAATTTCAATTGAAAATTGGCAAAACAAAGTTCATTTCTGCACTCGCTGCATCACTAGCTTTCGATCGATACCCATTGGATGTGTTTTGGATTAGAAATGGAAAAGTCGAAAAAAATTTGTTCCAGTCTTAATTTTCACTAAGTACGTAGTTAAGGGTCAGACCATTTATTCAGGATAGTTAATATTGCATTAATCTGAACATGAATGATATCCAGCCTACAGCATCCTAACTACTTCGTGGGACTTAGTTATGTAGATTTTGCATCTTTTTGGGTTACCTGGAGTCATTTTAAGCTGAAAAAACATGAGGAATGAGTGCCGAAAATTTTCCATTCCTTGAAATTTCATTTTCCATTCCTCAACTATTAAATGTCAAATTTTTCCAAATTTCAATTGAAAATTGGCAAAACAAAGTTCATTTCTGCACTCGCTGCTTCACTAGCTTTCGATCGATACCCATTGGATGTGTTTTGGATTAGAAATGAGAAAGTCGAAAAAAATTTGTTCCAGTCTTAATTTTCACTAAGTACGTAGTTAAGGGTCAGACCATTTATTCAGGATAGTTAATATTGCATTAATCTGAACATGAATGATATCCAGCCTACAGCATCCTAACTACTTCGTGTGACTTAGTTATGTAGATTTTGCATCTTTTTGGGTTACCTGGAGTCATTTTAAGCTGAAAAAAACATGAGGAATGAGTGCCGAAAATTTTCCATTCCTTGAAAATCCATTTTCCATTCCTCAACTATTAAATGTCAAATTTTGCCAAATTTCAATTGAAAATTGGCAAAACAAAGTTCATTTCTGCACTCGCTGCATCACTAGCTTTCGATAGATACCCATTGGATGTGTTTTTGATTAGAAATGGAAAAGTCAAAAAAAAATTTGTTCCAGTCTTAACTTTCACTAAGTACGTAGTTAAGGGTCAGACCATTTATTCAGGATAGTTAATATTGCATTAATCTGAACATGAATGATATCCAGCCTACAGCATCCTAACTACTTCGTGGGACTTAGTTATGTAGATTTTGCATCTTTTTGGGTTACCTGGAGTCATTTTAAGCTGAAAAAAACATGAGGAATGAGTGCCGAAAATTTTCCATTCCTTGAAATTCCATTTTCCATTCCTCAACAATTAAATGTCAAATTTTTCCAAATTTCAATTGAAAATTGGCAAAACAAAGTTCATTTCTGCACTCGCTGCTTCACTAGCTTTCGATCGATACCCATTGGATGTGTTTTAGATTAGAAATGGAAAAGTCGAAAAAAATTTGTTCCAGTCTTAATTTTCACTAAGTACGTAGTTAAGGGTCAGACCATTTATTCAGGATAGTTAATATTGCATTAATCTGAACATGAATGATATCCAGCCTACAGCATCCTAACTACTTCGTGGTACTTAGTTATGTAGATTTTGCATCTTTTTGGGTTACCTGGAGTCATTTTAAGCTGAAAAAAACATGAGGAATGAGTGCCTGAAAATTTTCCATTCCTTGAAATTTCATTTTCCATTCCTCAACTATTAAATGTCAAATTGTTCCAAATTTCAATTGAAAATTGGCAAAACAAAGTTCATTTCTGCACTCGCTGCATCACTAGCTTTCGATCGATACCCATTGGATGTGTTTTGGATTAGAAATGGAAAAGTCGAAAAAAATTTGTTCCAGTCTTAATTTTCACTAAGTACGTAGTTAAGGGTCAGACCATTTATTCAGGATAGTTAATATTGCATTAATCTGAACATGAATGATATCCAGCCTACAGCATCCTAACTACTTCGTGGGACTTAGTTATGTAGATTTTGCATCTTTTTGGGTTACCTGGAGTCATTTTATGCTGAAAATATATGAGGAATGAGTGCCAAAAATTTTCCATTCCTGAGGAATGAGTGCCAAAAATTTTCCATTCCTGAGGAATGAGTGCCAAAAATTTTCCATTCCTGAGGAATGAGTGCCAAAAATTTTCCATTCCTCAAAAAAAAGGGCGAAAATTGGGTTTTTTTCAAAAAACTCGCGTCGACGGCCCCAAAAATGAAAACGACGCAGAACGAGTGGCACCATTCGACGCAGAATTGTCCATTACGTAACCCTATGTAGTTAGTTTCATACTTTTTCAAAAAAATTTTGGAGAAAACGTAGAAGAAATGCAAACAAGTATATGGCGCAAAGCGCAATAGGTGACCGCGGAGCGCACACCCTTCCACCTTACATTTTCAGCCATTTTCAGCCATTCCAGCCATTTTCAAAAGTAAACACAGATTTAGAATCGGTGTATATGACTTGTGAATCAAACAAGTATATGGCGCAAAGCGCAATAGGTGACCGCGGAGCGCATCCTATATATGAATTTTTGAATTTTGAATTTTGAACACAATATAAATGCATGGAATTTTGTCACTCAAGAGAATAAGTCTGTGGTTTCTCAACCATTTTCGAAAGTAAGCACAGATTTGGAATCGCTATATATGACTTGTGAACAAAAAAACTCAAGTCCTCTGTTCAATTCTTAGCCGTTCAGCAGTTACTGATTAATAATGACATTGCCATGCATGAAAGTTTGTCACTCAAGAAAGTAAGTCTGTGGTTTCTCAACCAATTTCGAAAGCAAGCACATATTTGGAATCGCTATATATGAGTTGTGAACAAAAAAACTTAAGTCCTCTGTTCAATTCTTAGCCGTTCAGCTGTTACTGATTATTGATGACATTGCCATGCGTGAAAGTTTGTCACTCAAGAGGGCAAGTCTGTGGTTTCTCAACCATTTTCAAAAGTAAGCACAGATTTGGAATCGTTATATACGACTTATGAACAAAAAAACTCAAGTGTTCTGTTCAATTATCAGCCGTTCAGCTGCTACTACTTATTGATGCTATTGTCATGCATGAAAGTTTGTCACTCAAGAGGGAAAGTCTGTGGTTTCTCAACCATTTTCAAAAGTAAGCACAGATTTGGAATCGTTATATACGACTTGTGAACAAAAAAACTCAAGTTGTCTGTGCAATTCTCAAGATTACAGGTGCTACAGCGCAAAAACTATATATTGCAATGTTTAAACCTTTCTACCCAAAAAATAATGTTTCAAATGCTCGGAAACCGGGTCTACCCATCCATATCTTCCTAAAATTGCATTACCTTTCAGGAAAAAAGTATGTCCCAATCCGTTGAGAATTCGCCCGTGGACAGCATTTCCGGACATATATACATATATATGAGGACAAAAGTTTAGTAACCTCTATAGACCGCGGAGCGGCCCTTCGGGCCGCTCCGCGGTCAAAAATTTAGGCGAGGAATGGAAATATGGGGAACAGGAATGGAAAATTGAGGAACAGGAATGGAAATATGTTCCTGTTCCGGAACAGGAATGGAATTGCAGTCTTCGGAGGTTTCACCCTTCCCCAAAGGGTACTATATAGAAAAAATTTTAATTAGCTTAAAATGTTTCTCTGTACATATCTCGAAATTTAAACTCAAGGAATTTTCATGTAGATGATTAAATACCTACTTTTTTTGGGTCCAGCTTTAAGGCTTCGCAAGCGAAGCCTACGCGGTTGCCACTATACGAATTGATTTGACTAAGCCTAAGCCTTTTTGGAATCAGTATAGGCTTAGGTATACTGATTCTAAAAAAGGCTTAGGCTTAGTCAAACCAATTCGTATAGTGGCAACCGCATAGGCTTCGCTTGCGAAGCCTTAAAGCTGAATGCAAACTGCGTAGGCTTCGCTTGCGAAGCCTTAAAGCTGACTTAAAAAAAGTAGGTATTTAATCATCTACATGAAAATTCCTTGAGTTTAAATTTCAAGATATGTACAGAGAAACATTTTAAGCTAATAAAAATTTTTTCAATATAGTACCCTTTGGGGGGGGGGGGTGAAACCTTTGGGGGGGGGTGAAACTCTTGGGACCCTTTGGGGGGGTGAAACCTTTGGGGGGGGGGGGGGCTCTTGGAGTCAGCCGTGAAAACTTACATACGATTTTGGCATAGAAACATAGCTGGACAAAAGTGCTTTTTTAAATCAATGTTTTGGTATATTTAGACTCAAAAAACAAAATTCTAATCGTCTATTTCAGCCACCAAAAACTGAACATATGCAAGAATCAAATTATGCATGGATTCGTTTGATTGATCAAGCGCTCTAAATGCCGTTTTTCTAGTTTTAACAAATTCATCGCTCTGCTTCCAAAACTAAAATATTTTACTCTCTTGAAGTACCACGATCACATTTTAGGTAAGGGGCGGCATGTTTTAGGTTAGGGGTGACAATTGAGGCATGGGATATTATCAATTGCTTTGCGCCATCATCTAGGACAATCCACGGATTTTAAATCCACAGCCGGCGGATCGTGCTTCATCTTTCGACACAGTCACTTTTACACCCTTGTCATGGCACTCGCAGGAGTTGCCGAAGCAGGAGCAATACTTGAAATCACCTGAAACTCATTTCTTAGGAACAACAAGTCTTCCTGCAGATAGGTTTGGTTGAAAAAGAAGCCTGATCCTTCGCACAAGGCTTCCGTGGCCGGGGCAGCGAAGAAGATGAGAAGCAGCAGCAGAGAGCCGAGCTGAGCCTTTATATTTCTCTTCCTTTCTAAGGGTGGGCTTGGGCTGGCGAATGTGGCTGGAAACTGCTACGACTGATTGAGGGGAGAAATTTGGGCCCATTTTATGGTTGCCAGGAACTGTTCTCATGGTTGGGCCTCAACATTATGCAAGCTGAGCTTCTCAGCCTGGGAAATGTAGGCGTGGAAGGACATTTTGCACATTTATATATTTTATTTTTTCGTTTTTATCTTACAATGAGCATTAGCCTATACTATGGGGCCTGGGCCTGGGACAATTAAAATGATCTCTGGCTTTAGTCATAACAGAGCAGGCAGCTGTGCATTGCTCTTGATATTTTCATAGTTAATGACAATTTCAACCAAGTTCAGTAATAAAATTCCCTCTTCATCAAAGCACGCCATCCTTTTATCTGGACAAGAAAAGAAATGACGTTGGGGAAGACTATCGATTCATCTCATAGGCTTCCTTGGACGGGTTAGGTCGCTATAATAGAAAAGCAAATAAAGAAAACAGCGCACTCTGGAGCCTTTCATAGAGAACTGAGCAAAAAGCGCTTGAAAAATGGAACATAAAAAGTTCGAAAAACTGAACCTGATCGCTTCTTGTTTTGAAAGCCATGCCTTGAGGTAAACTGAACTATTGACCTTGGCGCATGAGATTCAGCTCACCTCATCGCTAACCCCCTTAGCAACCACCTTCCCCTCGAATTACTATTTGCCTGGGTTGAAAAACAATTTCCTCCACATCGCACTGTCCAACCCAACCAAGCGTTTGAGGCGGCTTCTCTCTGGGCGAGGCGCACAGCTGGACCGCCTTCTGCCTGCCGGAGCTGCCGGAGAAGGCGCCGCCGGGGGAGTCGGCGGAGTTCGCCTTCGCCTCCACCTTCACGGCCACCCAGCTCCAGGCCTCCTACACCAAGGGCGCCGCGGAGTACCGCTCCGACAACATCTCCACCATCGCCATCCTCCGCGACGTCCTCTCCAAGGAGGCCACCCGACGCAAGATCAAAATATCCATCTCCACCGGTTGGGTGTTTTTTTTTAAATTTTACAAATTTTATTTTATTTATTGCGCAATTTTATTTTTTTTTATTTTATTTTTTAAATTATTTTTCAAATTTTTTAGATTATTGTATTTTTTTAATTTTATCGGGAAATTTTCCGTTAAAATCTGATTTACCTTGGTTGAGTTTTGCAGAGATCAGCGAAGAGAGCGTGCTGAACACGCTGCAACTGCTGCACCCGAAGCTGGAGTACCACCTGAGCCTCTCCAAGAAGGTGCATCTCGCAGAGGCTCTCAAGGTACTGCCATATTTAGAATTCCTTCAACTTTTCTTTCTTGGTTTACTTATAAGCGATGTAGGAACTGGCAATGTCGGAGAGTGATACGAGCTTCATGAGCGACGAGTTCAAAGACCTGCTGGCCAAATCGGAAGAGCTAGGCAGTGAGCACAAGAGTTGGAAGGCCTTTCCCGGGGCCTTGAAGGGTGCAAGAGAGGTCAATGATTCTTGCAGACCAGCAAGCGCACCTAGAACGTCTCTACGGCGTTGTCACGGATCTCTACATCGACAAACACAAACTACGCGGCGTCAACGCTAAGCACAAGGTTTGGCCAGACTATCAGTGCTCTTTGGGCACGAGACATTTTGTGGGCCAACATTTCTTGATTTCTTGATAGCGAGATGAAATGTTTCAACATTTTACATGGATGAGTGAAAATTAAAAATTAATTTTTTTGGTAAAATGATTCAAATTTTGCGTTCACTGGTTGGCATAAATCACACTTGAGGTGGGTGAACTGATGGCAGTGCTGGACAACTACAGCCTTGATGCCCTTCTGGCCTTTTTCCAGACCAATCCCAGCTAGGTTGTTAGAAATAAAAGTAATTCAAGTGAATCCATAAGGCTTTGTTCAGTCAACATCTTACATGCAGTTTTTCTACCTTATTGTGCGTAGCCATGTCTGCTATTCACTGTTTCGTTGACCTCGTTTTCCGGCGCATCAAAATATCAGTATAGTTTAGGATAATAACATTTATTAAAGCTTGTTTTGATATTATAAACTTTCATCGTTTTCTGACATTTGAGGCAATTGATAGTACGGTTCGATTTCAGCCGATTTCTGCTTAAGTCGTGATCCAGATGTCGTCTTTTTGCTCCTTTTTATGCTTCTCGTCCCACATTTCTGGCTTTGCGTTTATTCATTTGCTCCGACTTGTTAGATGATTTAAATGTGATATCTTAAAAAAGGCAGAAAAATCCTGTAAATATGATATTTGCCCTCAAATTTGAAAGCCTATCGCTGCGAGCTCCACTCTCAGACCCTGAAGAGGTCTGTCATATTTTAGTCTGACTTTTTAGTTTTCTCCAGTTCCAAAGAATGTATTTCAGGTTGTACTAGAGCTTCGTATGGTAGGCCAACTGAAGCTAACAGAATATGTGAAGCAGTGGAACAGCCTAATTCCCGGCACTTCTTTTAAGCTATCATACGATCGCATTGTTTGCGTATTTTCACGCCCTAAAAAGTTGTCGCGAAAGGAGCGAATGAAGAAGTACTGGGCCAAGCTCACAACTCGACGACAGAAGAAGAGCAAAACGAGTGCTTTCATGCAAGAGCACTGGTGAGATTTAGAGGCCAGATTATGCTGTAATCTAGGCATGTTTTAGGACCAAATTATCTGCCAGACTCACCTGGAGCGGCAAATGAAAAAAGAAAGCAATCAACAATCTTCCTATCGTCCTATCAACAATTTGCAGCGCATTAAAAAGTGGCTCAAAAAACTGCTGTCGAAAATGGTTGAAAATGTTTTGCATGTTTGCGTTCAGCTTTTTTCAAAAACGAATTTCACCTGAATCTTTGCCTTTTAAGCTTGAAAAATTTGCGAAGCAAGGTATTTTCGGCTAATGCGACTATGTGCTCGGCTAAGAGGACTAACTGAAAAGCGGCCGATTTTCAACATTTGATTCTAATCATTTAAAATAAATCGATTTTCAGGCAAAATATTTGTTTTTTTTACAATATCTTTGTTTTCATTTTATGCTTTACAATATCGTATCATGTCAATTTAATCCATACATGGCGAAAATTTGATCACCAACTAAATTCAAGTAAATGTTGAAATTTTTTTTAATCGGTCTATGCTGTTTTTATGCTTGTCATTATTATTACAATGATAAACACTACCAAAAAATACGCAAAATCACAACATTTGATCACATCGATTTGCACGAATCATCTAACTAAAAGTTATATAACCTTACTAAAACATGAACTAAAGAGAGCATCACAAAAAATAAGAAGTGAAAAAAGTTATCATGATAATGCCTGGATTTTTCTCCTCCTCTGCGCACCGCATTGACATGTTGTTATATCAGTTTCAATTGATCTTTGTTCCTTTACCAAGAGTTCTTGCCAAATAGTCTACTTGTCAAAATGCGGCCCATAAGCTATTCACAAATTAAAATTCTGTTCAGTTGAGACGATAGCACTAGGCCCCTTTTCTACAACCAATTCTTGAATGGAAGACCCTAAGTTCACAAAAGGGAAAGCCTAACTCTGCCACTCTGCGTTCTCGTCTGCACCAAGATCGAATGTCTTCTTGGAGCTTGATCTGCCAGTCCCTTTCTTTCGTGTTCCTGTTGAACCACCCGTGTCCCGTCATCACCAGTACACTCTTCAATCTTCTGTCAGGATAAGCGGGCATCAATCTAGAGCAAACCATCTTTTTAGGCAACGCTTTCTCTCGCCGGCTGTACATTTGTTCCTGCCTTGTTAGCTCCACTACTTCTTCCATTTTACGCAGAATGGCCTGAAAATGTTAAAGACGAGAGCTGGAAGGAAATGACAAACGGAGCTGGAGGCAACCTTGTTTACATCTTGAAATTTCTGGTAGTGAACGTTGATTCGGTTGATACCCCCGGCAAGCCACCATTTGGCTCTTTGCGGTTGAATCGCCTGCTTCGCTAGTGTTCCAGCATGGAGACTATATTGACATGTTATATAATGGAGTGGGCAGGAAGGGTTTAAAGAAAGGGGGGCACGGATGACGGTTGAAAAATAAATTTGGAAGTGACTTTACGTTTTGACCTCATTCTCAGTCATTCCGAAGTCTTTCTGAGCTCTGTTTTTTGCTAAAACTGCCGAACAAACTGAATCGTTCAGAAATACAGCTCATTTTGCACAGGAATGGCTAGAAAAATAACAGCTTAGCTGGAAATGCTCCGGCAGTTTTATGGGTCTACTCATAAACTAATGTTTCAGGTTTTAATAACTTTTTATACATGCTATGGGTATATTCCCGATTGAACGGTTGTGCAAATCTATGGAACTGAATGGTAAGAAATGGACGAGAAATGGCGGTAGGGGGAAGGCTGCTGTCATGGCGTTGGAGCGCTTGGTTTGACCAGGAGGCGAACATTTCTACCATACGTGTCCATACTAAAAAAGCAACCCCCCCCCCCCCCCGGAGTTGGTTGATTTTACCCCCCCCCCCACCCCCCCCGGTCGGGTTTTTCCAGGTCAAAGTTGGTTGGTTGGTGCGGGGGCCCCACCCGACCCCCCCGGGGGCCCCCACCCCCCACCGGGGGGGGTTATTTGGGGGTTGGTCAAAGTTGGTTGATTACTTGGAACATTGAGAAAATTTTGCATAATAGAGGGATATATAAGGAAAAATTGCCTTTAAAAACCCTAAATTAGCAATAAACTTGCTTCAGCAAGGAAAATTTTCGATTTTCACCTACAAACTCAGTGAATTTCCTTTGAAATTTTCAAAAAATTGGTTGGTTGGAAGGACCAGGGGGCCCCGGGGGGGGGGGGGGTACCTTCCAGCCAAGTTGGTTGGTTGGTTTGACACCAACTTGGAAATGTTGGTTGGTTGGTTGGGACCGGGGGGTCGGGGGGGGTCCCAGACAAAAAGTTGGTTGGTTGCTCCGGGGGGGCGGGGGGGGGGGGGCGGGGGGGGGGGGGTCGGGACACGTATGATTTCTACCACACCGAATGCATCGGCATCACTTGGGAAGAGTATTGAAGGATGGGCAAAGACAAGAGAATCAAAGAGTAGACCTGCTGAAGCTGCCTGGCGCCAGAGGAGAAATCAGCAAAAAGAGGAAATAAAGAGGAAATAGTGCAAGAAATACTGTTTGATTGATTGCTTTCTGTTTGATTAAAGAACACTAATTGTATGAGACGTAAAAGCAACGAATTTCAATTACTCACTCAATCCATGTTTCGTTAATTAATAACTTTATAAACTTTTATCACTGAAATGAAGGATGGCAACCGTCATCAAGTCTAAATGATGAATCAAGTCTAGAATACCAATGCTCAAAATGTAGAGTCGCTGGTTCCAGCCACAGGGCACACCTTCGATCCTCCCTCCGCAGATCCTTCAAAATCTTCTACCTGCTCAATACCCATGTTTTTAGCATGAGTAACCATAGTGCTTCTTTTCATGCGCTTGCGTGTGACTTCGTTGGGCGAAAGACAGGCTGCAGTAGGAACACGGGTACTTGCCTCTCCCGTGCGCCATATTCACCGATCAGTGATCCTGTGCCACAGATGATGTCAGCTTTGCAAGCCCAACCTACGTTTGGCTGTTTTTGCAACATCGGAGCAAAATGAAGAATATCTAGTCTACTCAAAGCTGAGTCGATAACTACCTGAAAATGCCAGGACTGCTGTTTGAAACCACTTAACCGCTTAAGCAAACAAGATGAAGACAGGCACAAGCGAAAAGATAGGGAAAAAGCTAGGCCAAGCATTCAGGTGATTGATGATTGATTTTTACTCCAACTGCATGGGTGAGAAACAGAACAGCAAACAAAGTGGTGTTCTGAAGGGAAAAATGAGTGAATCAGTTTCTTGGCATGTCAGATCACGTTGTCACTGTTGAGAAGGTTGCCGACCGCCTCAAGGAACTGCCTTCGCCGCCCAGCTCTCTTTACATAAAAAGGGCACACCGCAGGATGAAATGCTAGCCACTGAGGGGAAAAGAAAGGGTGATGGCAAGTGGGTTTAGACTGTGGACGGCTGGAGACCGGAAAGGCATGAACAACATGGGCCGCCAGCAAACTGCAGCCTTGTCAGGCACCTTACATACACGGGTCGAAGCGGGGATTAAGGTTGACAAATTTTCTTCAGAAAAGAATAAATTGAAATAAATAATAAAATTGCTTTCGCATGCCGATGCATTTGCCATCAATATATCAATAACTGGTACCATCGGCAAGCCAAATGTGGGTCTCTTTTCTCCAAATTTTGTAATTGCCTCGAGCAAAAAGTCAAGGAAATACATCTACTACTAATGGAATCTGCTGCTTGGACAGTTGCATTTTGTTTTTGGCGCGCAGTTGAGTATCTCTTTCCATGCGTGCCCAAAAACAAAATGCAGATGACGCAGCAGATTCTATTAGTAGTAGATGTATTTCCTTGACTTTTTGCTCGAGGCAATTACAAAATTTGGAGAAAAGAGACCCACATTTGGCTTGCCGATGGTACCAGTTATTTCTTCCACTTTTAATATAGCATAAAATGTATAAATACAATTTTATATTATTTTATAATATTTGAAAAAAAATAAACTCATTAAAAAATATAACAAATATAAAAGAATCGAAAATAAATTAAGATATTTTTGGATAAAAAAATAAATAATAACTAAAAAACTAACTTATTAGAAATATAACGAAAAGAAAAGACTCGAAAATCAATAATACAATTTAAATTTATTGGCAAAATAACATATTTTTGTGAAATTTTCATGATTTATACTTAGGGCAATCGATTTTTGGGAGAAAAGAGCTCTAATTTTGAAAAAAACAATTAAAAATTTATTGGCAAATTAACATATTTTTGTGAAATTTTCATGATTTATACTTAGGGCAATCGATTTTTGGGAGAAAATAGCTCTAATTCTGACCAGCCGATGGTACCAGTTATTTTCTCAACTTAAAATTTCCAAAAAAAAAATGATTACCTAAGAACGATTCGAACCTCCCAGTTTCAACCAGCTGTTCAATCGCTTGGACCACTACACCACTGGTGCATATGCATCGTTGTTTAACTGAAGACTTATGAATAAAAATCAATACATGAGGCCCAAGGACCCGGGGAGGGGGGTGAGTGGGGGATGAATTGAATACCTACTATCGTCCATTGAATAGATGCGGAGAAGAAGAAGAAGAAGAAGGAGAAGGAGGAGGAGTTCGGACAAATGGTTTTGAGGGATTTTCTCACGAATTTTGCCAATTTTTGATGATTTCTCGCGAGTTTTGGTCAATTCAGTGATGCTCTTTCCAATGCAAAAAGAATCAGAACGATTGGGCGTTTCTATGAAGCATAAAATCCTTATCAATTTTAAGATCTAGCAATAACCCCGAAAACGTACACCTGGGTCGAAAAGAGGGGCTTTGCGCTGACACTCCGCTTAAGCTCCGTTCGCGCCAGCCCAATAATGTGCTCCAATAGTCCAGAATAATGAAGCCATTATGTGTGTCTAAAAGTTTTCGTCAATTTACATGCCCCATTTTCTTTTTTTGTGAAATGCGAGGGTGCTTAACTTGCAATTACATTTGCAATTTGGCGTGATATTCCTACGGTTTTTATATATTCTGGGCTGTGTCTTGTTGAGTTGAGAAGGCTGTTTTGTTAAGAAAGCCAAAAAAAATTACTCAAGTTCAAACCAATTAATAGGTAAAAGCAGTCACAAAGTAGAAGTTTTTTTCGTTATTCTTCTAATTTTCCGTCATCATAGGAAAGAATAAGTCCGACGAGTATTGTCCGCTCATTAAAAGAACCATGTAGTCATTCAAAGAAAAACTGCCTGCATTAGTTTTTGTTCCCATGGTAATGCACCTTCGGAGCTTTTGGCTCAGGAAACCAATGAGTTCGGCCATAGCAGAAGCATGCTATGAAGCATGATGAAGCTATAAGCATGCATGCCGGCTATGAAGCATGATTAATTTTGGGATCTATCACATCGCCACGAATTTTCATTATCATCCTCATCCTCATCATCATCGCCATCCTCCTCTTCTGCAGCGCGCACAAGCGCCAATGTGATAGGTCCCAAAAAAATATTGTCATTGCATCGGTTAATATTTCAGGCATGCCCTGGAACCGTGAGGACAGCATTTGGAGCATCGGTACTTGTCCAGGCCGCCTTTGGTGGTGAGTAAGTAGCCATAGATGTGGTTGTTGTAGAAGTAGTGCGGATGACTGCACTGCTTCCCTTTCGTCTCTGGGTAGGTGGGGTCGATGCGGTAGAGCCGATTATGCTCCAGCTCCTCCATCACTCCTGCTCCTCCCACCACTTCAGCCTCACCCATCTCCTTCTAAGCCCTCACACCTCTTATGAAATCAAACGCTTCTATCCCCTGTGTGTCCCCACTGACCGCTCACACACCCTCTGTGTGCTCACCTCTCACCCTGAAGCCTGGCACCCATTTGAACCGATGTGATAGGTCCACTCTAAAATCTCCTCTCATGGTCGTGCCTACATCGCGATGTGATAGGTCCACTTTAGAAACTCCTTTCCCAACTGTGCCAGCATCGCTAAGCGATGTGATAAGTCCATAAACAATATCAGAAAATAACAGCCACGAAATCGATGTGATAGGTCCCCCAGCTGAGGATCTATCAAATCCTTGTTGGCCTGCTTGCCCGGGTGCTTCCCCTGCTTGCCCTTGTCCGCCTGCCATCCCAAATACGAATTGGACCTATCACATCGAATATGGATCTATCACATCAAATTCGATGTGATAGGTCTGATTTGTCACATAGATTTTTACAAACCTGATTTGGACTTATCACATCGTGCAAGCCATTTGTTCACAATTCATCCTAAACCTGATTTGGACCTATCACATCACCAAAAATTCGATGTGATAGGTCAGGGATTCCTTTCAGAAATCTTTGCCAGTACATTAAGGAGCATTGTGATGTGATCGCAAATTTAGAATTCAAAGAAGCCGAAAGTGACCAAAAATTGGCCATAAATACTCAATGAAGTTTTAGAATAATTTCCAAAAAGCTAAACTGTTACCACGCGAAGCGCCATAGAAGTGTACTGGAGGCTGTGCAAGAGCTCATAGAAGCGGCTAGCGCAAGACGGGTTCTTGAGGTCCCAGAAGGGGCAGGGCGGGGGTGCTGGGGTGGTGGTGGAGGCCTTTTGTCGCTTCAGCTGAGCCCATCAGTTGAGCCCACGGTGCAGTCGATGTCCTCCAAGGATCCGCCCTCCCATTTCAGACCTCGTTTGTCCGCCGTCTGTAACAGGAGCTTTTTCTTTCGGCAGTCGAAAACTGGCCAAAATAGAAATTTTGGTACTTTTTTGATGTGTTGTCCAAATTTACACACGCAATTGAAACCCTGATTTTGAAAAGTATGTAAAATATTTATAAAAATATATTTATAAATAACAACAAAAAAATTAAGCATTTTTGATTAAACAAAAATCATGAATTTTATTAATATTTTCTCAAAAGATCAAAAGTCTTAGCTTGTTCAAAACTTACTTTGACGGTCTATAAGTTTAATCATGAAAAATATATTTGGTCAATCGGAGATGGTGACATTTTGTGCATTGAGCCTTTAAGGGGTCAGAAAATTATTGACAAAGAGTTGGCTCGCATTTATCTGGAGAACCTGGGCAAAAGATTATTTTCAATCTTGAAAATATGCTAAAAATTATTGTTTCAGGTTTGGCTTTGCAGATATGGACACAGGCACCTTAGCATTCCCAGAGCCCAGAACAAGAACTAGCGAGACTTTATCTATATTGCTAAGCACCATCCATGGAAGCAGCATTCGTTTCGTGTTTGACGTAAGCACTGTGACTAAAGCCAACGCCCATAATCACGTGACGAAGAATCCTTTATCCTTTTCCCCTTTCGCATTTGCCCATATCCCTCGACTTTTTAGAATGTTAAACGAAATAAAGTTCGTGACAAAGAAAACCTGATTTTCCATTGTTCCTTGAATTCTCCTTTATCTTATGAGAGAATAAATATGACCAGTCTTGTCTGCTCGATAAAAGAGCCATGCAGTAATCCGATGCAAAACTGCTCGTTTTTCATTGCACCAATAGCATTACAATGTATTTTCTAAACCTTTGGTTCCCAATTTTTAAAACATCCGATAAGCATAGAGTGCCACCATATTAGGAATCCGCCACAAATATTTGCCAATCTATCAAAGAGCAATGCATTCAAACAATCAAACATTCCAACAATCAAACAGACCGCCAAACATCAGGCCACCAACTTTCAATAATATATAATAAATTCATTTATCTGTGCATAAATTCAAGTTCTGTAAAATGATGTCTAGACGATAGCGCTAAGCCCCTTTTTCTCAGGACTGCAACCAAACATTAAATTATATATTCCGCTGTTTTCAGAGCTTACTTGTCCTGCTTCCACAACAGACAGAATACGACAGAATACTTTCTAGAAAGGCATAAGCAACAAACAGGTCAATAAGCGCCAATGATAGTTCAATAAACGCGGGTTGCCAGGGACAATAAATTGCAATAAATTGACGGGCTGCCACTCTCCTTCTCACGAGGTACAAAACTGAAGCATCACTTGGGAAGACCTACTGAGCTGGTGATCAGCTCAGCTGAAACATTGGAAAGGCATTGGAACACTGGTGATGGACATGCCGCCCAGCGAACTTCTGCCTGGCTTGGAAGGGGCGAATAGCCTGAGTGGGAGACATCTGAGAGTATTCACGCTGCCGGACGAAGAGCCTTTCGTCATGCCCACCCGCCCCAACTGCAGCCTCAACGCGGCGCCCACCTATCCCACCCCAGTGCCCATCTCCTGCCTCCAGGGTTCAGCAGTTGGCCTTCCTTCACCCTGCACCAGCTGCCACCTCCAGGCCTGAGCCTCGACCTGCTGCTGTTGATGTCCCAGGCGCTCAACTTCACCTTCGACCTCTACTACTCCTCGGATCGCCAATGGGGCGGCTGGAGTGGGCAGAATGGCAGCCTCTTTATGGACGGCATGGTTGGCCATCTTTCTCGACGGGTACGCTTTCGCTGTATCCTTTATTCCCACCTCTTTCTGCCCATTCTGCATGGGCACGCTTTTTTTGGACCAATTCAAATGGGAATGATGAATAAAAGCTTCTCCAAGGAAGGAGACCTGATTGCTGCTTCTTTGGGCGTGAACTCCGATAGAGCGAGTCTCATCGATTTCACCATCCCCTACCACTACACTGCTCATGGATTCTTCATGCGCAAAACGGATACAGCCGCCGATTTATTCCGCTTTCTCAGGGTTTGATTCTG
Organism: Ptycholaimellus sp. GST1_10; assembly: GCA_030248095.1. NCBI lineage: Eukaryota > Metazoa > Nematoda > Chromadorea > Chromadorida > Chromadoridae > Ptycholaimellus > Ptycholaimellus sp. GST1_10. The sequence continues at coordinate 40,613 of JASANA010001007.1, forward strand.
ATCTAAAACATGACAGAGCATAACTGGTTTTTGATGAATTCTAACCGTGGGAATTAGAAATGAACCGGTATGAAAGGGCATGGGTGGTTACGAGTTGGTCGCAAGAAGGAGAATGTGAGATGACGCTTGGCCCTGTTGCAGCCATTCAACAGCAGGCACTGGAGCGTACTGATTGGAAGTTTGCTGGCCATCGGGCTTCTCTCCTGGCTCTGCAATCGCATTTCGCCTCAATCACTAAGCGACAGCCTGCGGGACAGCGCTTTGGTGCCCAGGAAGTGTGAAGCGCCCTAGCCATTTCCCTCGTCTACAGAAATCCTTAAACAAGGGCTCGAGCTTGGGCACAACAGTTGCGTATAGCGGAATGGGAGCAAAGCCTGCCCAACACACTCTGGCTTGTGTGCAGCGCCACATTTCAGGTCCAGCGAGCCATAGCCTCCCTAACCGTCCTTCAATCTGACTCTGTCAGGGCGGCATGAGCTTCGCCTACCAGCTGAGCCTGGGGGGCAGTTTCCTGTGGACCTGCTGCTACATGCTGGTGGCAGTTTACACGGCCACCTACTCCGCCACCATCGCTGCCTGGCTGACCCAGGAACGAATGCAGGGCGAGATACACACCATTGCCGACCTCCTCAACTCCGACCTTCACTATGGCTGCCTTTTCACCTCTTTTCTTCCTACCCTTCCTTTCGCCCCCTTCTCCACTTCTCCGCGTAAGAGTAGAGAAAGATGGTGGAGTCTAAATGGGAAGGTGTGACGGGGAGCACAATACTGGAAGGCCAACTGCGCAGCATGGAGGATCCACTGTTCCGCCGCCTCTACACCAATATGGAGCGAAAAGGTCACATTTACGCCGACGGCACTCTTGTCCAGAAACTCGTTTGCCCCCTCCACCCCAGCCTTTTCCAAAGCAGCGCCAAGGCATAGGCGGAAGAAGGCGACTTCGCAGCCTTCGAGAGCACCAGCTCTGCCCGCTTCCTCGTCAACCAGCCGCCCTGCAACCTCCGCCTGGCCGCCCAGCAGTTCTACCGCGTTGGGCTGTCCTGCTGCGTGTGGCCGGCTGTGCTGAGGTCGGGTGCAGGTGGGCTACGCCATGGGCCTCCAGCGTGGCTCCCCGCACCGCGCCAGCCTGGACCAGTTCATCCTGAAGGCACTGGAGAGCGGGCTGGTGGCGGGGTTGGAAAAGAAATGGTTGCCTGCTCCATATATCCCCTGTCGGCCAGAGGAGGCCGGCGCCTGCCCAGGTTTGAGGAGAGGAGCGCCTGCGAAGTGGCGAAGCCGCCGGAGGCCCTAGAAGGCCGGCTGGGCCTGCGTCATTTTGCTGGTCTCCCCCGCAAGGCTGCTGGCTTTTGCCTGCGAGAGGAGGTGTTGCAGGCTTCTTTCTGCTGCTTCTGGCGACCGGGACTCTGGGCCTCCTGCTGGCTATCGCCGAGCGCTGCTGGGTAGGGTCGAGAAAATGTCGATATTTTGGCCGCACTAATTAGCAGCACAGCACAATTCGACACCTAAGATAGGACTACCTTGCGTTTGTGACCAGAAACACTGGCCTCTGATCCCCCCCCTTTCCCCTTTTTTATTCCCCGTACCATGCATATCGATTCAATGCAATGTCTATTGACATGCAGATGGTACAGCAAATTCTGAACTATTCCTAGAGAGGGGGTCAGCGCCTGGCATCCACCCCCCCTATAGGTCTGGTTCCAGAGCCCGGACACGACGGTTTTTCAAAGGAAATTGGCTCAAATTTTGCCTGAAGATCCGTCTGGGTGGTGGCTAGGAAGGTTTTTCTGGGCTTGGCGTAGTTTTGCATTTTTGGCCCAAAATCTTGAAATTTTGATGTTTGAAAACACAAAAATGAAAAATCCCTGGTTTTCAATGAAATTAGCTGAAATTTGGCAGGAACGTCTGTCGAGGTGATATTTTGAATCTAATAAAAGGAATTTGCGAAATATTTATCATTTTCTGATTTATGGCAAACAACATATAATCTTGATGTTTCAAAAATTCCAACAAGCATAAATCCAGTTTTTCAACGGAAATAGCTGAAATTTGACATGTACGTTTGTCAAGGTGACATCTTGAATCTTTTAAAAATTTGCGTAATTGTGAGTACAACATTTAATGAGCTAAAAGTTTATATGGTGCAGCAGACGTTGGAGTTTTTTCAAACCAGCAGGGCCTTAATAAATTCGACAATTCTAGCAACTTTTCAGAAATCTTCAAAAAGCATTGCGATCGCAAATTTACCAGTCCAACAAGCGAAAAAGCCTCCAAAGAGTAGCCACCAAGCCCCATAAAGTGATGAAATGGTTTCCTCAAGCTAATCTGCCTTAGTTGCCACGCGATGGGGCTTAGAAGGGTGCTGGAGACTGTGCAAGAGCTCATAGAAGCGGGTGCTGCAGGCGGGGTTCTTGAGGTCCCAGAAGGGACAGGGGGGAGGTGCCTGGGTGGTGGTGGAGGCCTCCTGTCGCTTCAGCTGGGCCCAGTTGACGACGTCGGTGCAGTCGATGTCCTCCAAGGATCCACCCTCCCACTTCAGGCCTCGCCTGTCCGCCGTCTGCAACCTTTTCTTTCACTGCAGCAATGCGGACAAGAATAGCAGCGAGATGGACCGTATGTGATCGCTTAGAAGGATCAGTCGGAGATGCTTCTGAATTCTGATTTCTCTATGTTTCCATTTCCCCAAAGCTGAAGCCTGAGAGTTGCAGAAAGGCAACCTTAGCGAGCCAGCAGGCGAGGACACGGCTGCCTGGACTCAAGTCCCCGTCGCCCGCAGCCATACCTCCGCAGAGGACCAGAGCCAGAGACGCAAGGCAGAGCTTGACCAGCATCTTTCACTTCTTTTGCTAGCCTTCAAATACGAACCTGCTTTAGGCATCACTATCACCGCGGGTCCTTAACCGTTGCTCTCCTAAAAGGCGCCTTTGAAAGGTTTCAGGCAAACATGAGGCTGAAAGTTCTAAGTCTAAATCCTGGGCTTGGTCTCTCTCTTCCCCAAAGACTGATGCACGGGGAACGAGCTGATGCTGATGCATAGATCTGAGCACGCAAAATCGCGTTCCATCGGGCAGTGCCAGCTTCCTACTTCCTCTGCATATCGTCTTGCTGACATTTAGTCTTAAAAACTCATTTCCGGGCGGCTTGGAGGGAAAAGGCACGCTATGATTCATGTCATGGGCTCGCTCATGTGACTGCGGATGTCTGATATTTGCTTGGCTGTCTTTGGCGAAATCGACAATTACACTTCATCCAAGCTTTGACTGGTCAGGACCTAAAGAACAGTAGCAATCATCTTTTACTCAAAAACTCTTCGAGCTATCTACATTTGGATCCGTACAAACCCCAAACAACAAAATCACAAAATGCTTTCCGGGTGAGCGCTTAGGATTTCCGCACAACAACCGCCAGTATCGATTGTCGCCTAGCCTATGATCATGCGCAGTATCTCAACCTATGATCATGTCCACACTACAGTTTGCATAGCGCTGATTTGAAGCGCCTGCCTGTAGACTTTTTGCTGCAGGGGTACTCGTTTTTAAAATTACAGTTGGTCATTGGCCATCCATCTGTTAACCATTCGGCAGGTATGTTGTCTAAAGGATCCTTTTAACATTCCAAAAAAAATGCCCTGACATCACAAAGAGAAAGGCACCTGATTTGTCAACTATGAAATCTATCCGGTACCCAACATTTGCCAGCTGCTGATACAGAGACTACTAAGAAGTGCCAAGATGAAGGGAAAGCTTCAACAGCTTGCGCAAACTGCTTGAAACCGGTCGGTTTCAATTTCAGCCAGCCTACAAATGCATTAACTTTAGTACGCCACATTCTAATGAGCTTACTGTTATGAGCTGAGCTGAAAATTTAATATAGTTCCCAGTCGAAATAATTGTTTGGTAATGATTTTGTAAGTGTTGATCATTGAGCCCTTACCCTTGATTGTTTGAAACAGTAGAGAAGCCAATGCACCTTGTTTTTGCCCCTCCTTTTAAGCTAAGAAAGGCAGGAGGTAAATGCTTTTGTTGAACCGAATAAAAATCACTACCCAATGGCTGATAGCGCCGATTAAAAATTTACAAAGTGTACCGCTTACGAATTCCACGGGCTTCTTCGCGCTCCACAACACACAACAATTGGACATGACATTATTGGGTGATAGATTGAATCTTGTGATGTAAATTGTCGCGTATTTGCTCACTTATCATTTGATACTATCAGTTTAATCTTTTATCTTTTAGCATTGGTCCAATAAATGCGTTTTTAGAAGTATATTCGTTATTAGATAAACAACATGGCCCTAAATATTTGCCGACGATGCAATGCTGAGAGCCGTGCGAAATCGGCAAATATCGATCACCGTCTGGCCTATCACCACAGCCAACCGCCTCTGTGGTGGTCCTGCCAAAGTTGTGACTTTCAAAGCAATGACTTTAAACGTCTGCTTGTCCATTCTTTGCTGCAGGGGCACTCCTTTTCCGATTACCAGTTACCTTTGTGTCGCCTGTCAAACTTTTGCAAGCTTGTTGTGACTGCAGGGACCCTGCTGAAGCTCTGAAAACTGCCATGATTTCGGAAGAAGAAAAACAACCAACAGTTTGCAACCGAGAAACAACTGCGATTTCTGAAAGTGTGCCAGAATTGATGGCTGGCGAATGCCGAAAAGAAGCGAGCAACATTGCCTTCAAATCAGAAGCAGCCTCTGTAGCATGTGCTAACTGCTTCAAAGCGATCAAAACCACAAGGCTTCAAGATTGGTGCGGCACGTTCTGGTTTGCATGCAATTGCGACCTTATGCCTGTTCTGGTTGCGGTCAAATTTCTTCGCAGCGCGTTAACTTGCGGAATCATATGAAGCGTTCCTGTCCAACAGCGGTTGTGGTTCTGCCGAACAAGTGAAGCATTTTTGTTATTTTTTTACCTTAAATAAAGCTTTTAAGCCTGCGTCATTTTAAGGGACGAGAATGAAGAAAAAATACGAGCTGGAATCTCACGTTGCTTCTCAAATGAATTGGTCGCATGGAAAGGACTGAATTGAGCTAATACTTTGTGGCCTATCCTGACCTTTGAAGTGCCATTTTAAAAACACCAATTAAAAGGTGATAATAAATAAATGCACAAAGAACTTTGTCAAAAGAAAAATTCGCAAGCAATTAAGCGGCAATCAACAATTTATTTACATTATCACCGGTATTTGTTTATTTACATTTTCTCTGGCTCATCTTTCTCACACTAATTTCCAGCCTTTATATAAGTCTCTTGAGAATGCTTCACTTTAGTCCTTGTTTATGAAGCAATCCCACGCCCCAATGCTACGTTGCGAAATACTGCTTGAAATAGATTCTTGCAGCAAAGAGTCTACTAGTACAATGGCTTGCCGATGGAACCATATATTTAAAGTTCTCCAGGCGAAGAACTCCTAAAATCCCTATTGAATGAATGAAACGCACACAAATGAATGCATTGCCTGAGTTCAGTTTCGGCACATCTCTTCACCAGTCTTGTGAAATGCGTTGCCAAAGCTGCCCACCACGAAAATCCGGCACCCTCTCAAAACACGTCCTCCATTTTCATCTTGGCGTCCTTGCCACAGCCCCAAAATGGGCCTGTCTTCACTGCAATTTTATTGCGCTTAGCACCACCGAAGCAGCTCAGCACTCCGTTCAGCTGGAGCATTTCGGCCTCGCACAACGCCTGCCCGTGGATGCAATCTCTGCTGCCTTTGAGGAAACGATGGATTCTAAGCCCCTGCACACCGATCCAAATGAGAACGCAGACAGCTGGAACAAAGATGCATACATGATTGTTTCGGAGACTACAATACCCTTGCCCCCTCAGCCGAATCAAGACAGCTGGAACAAAGATAAGGACATGATTGTTCCTGAGACTCCTACACCCTTGCTGCCTCAGCCAAGTCAAGAAGCATTGAGGGGGCCAGCCCAGTCTTCAATCAGCTGCAACCAGCGACTCTACATTTTGAACATTGGTATTCTAGACAGTTCGGGAACCCTTCTAGCCATCATTTAGACTTGATGACGGTTGCCAACCTTGATTTCAGTGATAAAAGTTTATAAAGTTATTAATTAACGAAACATGGATTGAGTGAGTAATTGAAATTCGTTGCTTTTACGTCTCATACAATTAGTGTTCTTTAATCAAACAGAAAGCAATCAATCAAACAGTATTTCTTGCACTATTTCCTCTTTATTTCCTCTTTTTGCTGATTTCTCCTCTGGCGCCAGGCAGCTTCGGCAGGTCTACTCTTTGATTCTCTTGTCTTTGCCCATCCTTCAATACTCTTCCCAAGTGATGCCGATGCATTTGGCGTGGTAGAATGCTCCGCATCCTGGTCGAACAAGGCGCTCCAACGCCAGGACAGCAGCTTCCCCCCTGCCGCCATTTCTTGTCCACTTCTTACCATTCAGTTCCATAAATTAGCACAACCATTCAATCGGGAATATACCCATAGCATGTATAATAAGTTATTAAAACCTGAAACATTAGTTTATGAGTAGACCCATAAACTGCCGAAGCATTTCCAGCTAAGCTGTTATTTTTCTAGCCATTCCTGTGCAAAATGAGCTGTATTTCTGAACGATTCAGTTCGTTCGGCAGTTTTAGCAAAAAACAGAGCTCAGAAAGACTTCGGAATGACTGAGAACGAGGTCAAAACGTAAAGTCACTTCGAAATTTATTTTTCAACTGTCATCCGTGCCCCCTTTTCTTTAACCCCTTCCTGCCCACTCCATTATATAACATGTCAATATAGTCTCCATGCTGCAACCGCTGCGGACGCCAGGTTCGGCATGGCAAAAAGTTATTTGGTTGTGAATTGTTTAAGTTTAAAGCTAAAAAAAAAAAAAAAAAAAAAAAAAAAAAAAAAAAAAAAAAAAAAAAAAAAAAAAAAAAAAAAAAAAAAAAAAAAAAGATTCAAAGGCCATTCAGTCTGGGTCATTGTGCGGATCACATCGTTGCCTGCCTAAAACTACGTCCATTTGCCTGCAGCGCTTACGGGGAGCGGAAGAGCCAAAAAGGTGCTGTATCGGAACATCAAAGAACGAGATCGCAGTGCAGGTGTGGCTCATAAAGTAATGGTACGATTTTTGATTTCTTTTGGTTTAGTGGAGCGATAGTCGAGCTGACGAACGGGGTAGAAGATGAGAAAGCGATTCGGCAAGGCTTCTGGGACTGCTTTGGGTTAGATGGTCAGGCCTGGAGTGGTTTAGCGATGAAAATTCAGCGCACTTGATATTTTTTTTTTGCAACAAAGACGAAACTTCTTGTCAATTTTTGACTTTGCTTATGGAGCATGAAAATTGACCAAGTGAATTTCACTCGTTTCCACGGAACTGCCTTCCTTTCCAATTTCAAAGGAAGCACTCAACATTTGAATACCTCAAAAGCATTACAAACGCAAACATTTATTATGACATTCATTTAAACAAATTCAGTTCATGGACATTTATTTACCAGGTCGGGGGTAAAAAGTTTGCGTTTGGGGGTGGGTAACACGTCAGGGGAAAAGTTTGGGCAGGGACGGGGGGGCACCAGTCCTACCACTTCTGCCAAGTTAAATGTTAATTTATTCAATTTTTGTGCAAATTCTATTCAATATTCGGCTGACATACGACAAATTCTATTCAATATTCAGCTGACGACTGACAATATTCCCCCCATGAAATTCCCCCCCCCCCATGAAAGTTTCCCCCCACCATGCAAGTCCCCCCCAAGAATTTTACCTATACACACACACCCTGCGCTAATGCAGCCCACAGTTGATACGGTTTCACATGGAAAAAAGGTGAAATTGTGTCTTGGGGGAAAAACAAGAAACAAAAACAACGAAATCGACGACTAGTTCACCCCCCAAGAGTTTTGACGACTAGTTCCCCCCCCCCCTCAAGACCCAAATTTCCCTGCTTAGACTGCCGTATCAACTATGGGCTGCATTAGCGCAGGGAGTGTGAATATAGGTAAAATCGTGGGGGGCCTTCATGGGGAGCCGGTAACCCTCCGTGGTGGGAGGGGGGGTAAATGCCATGGGGGGGAAACCAGGTGTCAGCCCAATATTCTACATAATATGCCTCAAAATAGTTATTTTTTGCTAATTTAGCTGTGAAATGCATTATACAGCAAATTTTGGTAGTTGTATGCCTATTTTTGTACATTTATGACAGACATACGTTCCTACCTCGAGCCCCCCCTTAAGCGCCACCACCCGCACCCCCCCCCCCCCCGCCCACTACCATATGACCCCCATACAAGTTTGATTAACATTACACCCTTTTTAATGTAATAAATTAGGGTTTTTCCACCATGGTTTTTACTCGAAGCGCTTGATTCAAGCCTGCTCTTGTTTATTTCTTATTGCAGTAAAATGAGAAAGGCTGTCTGTCTTCATGCGAAAGGATTTCGATCGTCTCCTGCATCCAAGCTGCTCACATCTCGTTTGTAGCGCTTTACGCAATTGCCATTGCCAACGCCCAGTTTGCCTCTGGCGCAGAGATAACCTCTTCTTAAAGTTTATAAATTTTTAAGTTAGCCACTCTACATACAATAATAAAGCCCAAAAGAGCTGAATGAATACAAACTTAACACTAAATCTATGTAGAAATAACAAATGGTAACAATGCAAAACGTTTTTTGACGTTGATGTAAAATGTAAAATTCATTTTTTGCTTAAGAAAGGAAAAGAAACGTTCCATTTCGGCTTTGAATAAAGGTTAAATGCACAGATATTTATTTTAGGCACTGTTCATATTACTGATATTTTGATTTTAAAAAATCCAGCTTCGATTTGACAACCATATAGCGCTTTGGCCAACTTAAATAAAATCAATAAAATAAAATTAAATGCACTACGAACTGGCAGTCAGCGTTTGAGGAGCAGTCGGCCTGAGTTTCTTGAACTAGGAGAAGAAGCAGGAGCATAAAAAATGCTTGAGCCATTTTCAGCTTATCTTGCTTTTTTTCGAGCAAAACTGTAAAACTAAATTTAAATTTCGCTGGACTTTCTTTATGCATTTCATTAACTGAAAAAGATTATGCAAACTAGCTTCATCCCTTGATCTGCAATCCAAAGTTAGGCTAGGCTTCCCAAGACTGGGAAAAATAATGAAAACAATTCTTAGGTGAATGATCCATTTTTGTCAGACTGCAGTATTCACTAACCCTATCGAGCAAGGGTCTGTGATGAATGAGCATGACAGAGGGTTTTGCGATCAATTTTGAGCCATTCCAGCAATCGGGGTGGAAGCGGAGGAATCAGAAGCAGCAGACCTCGAGCGCTTTGCCGAATAGTGAAAGCTTGTTGTGACAGCGGTCCCTTGGGCTGCCAAACACTGCTCCAAAACCAGGTGCTTGTTTTGTGCAAAACACATTGTGCAAAACAACAAAAAAGCGAACATAATGGATGACTGAATTTCAAACGCTCAACGCAGCTAAAGTTGCACAGCAGTTTACCGGAAGTTTACCGGGAATGGCATCTACTACTAGGTGACAATGACTGGTGGAAGTGGTGTTATGCTGAAGAAGCTTAAAATGTTTTATCTGAGAACCCCAAAAGTCGGTTTGCCAGCAATTTTTACCCTCCCTTATTAACTTTTTTTAAAGAAGACATAATTCTTAAACTATTGATTAAGGAAGGCACCAGAATTTGGATTTTTGGCCTTTTTAACCGAAATTTGCACCTGAAACTGAAGGATGCAGTATGCATATTTTATGGTCCTTTTAGTTAAAAAAGCACAAAACGAGACTTTATCAGGAGATTTTTTGATCACATATCAATTTAAGTGAAACAAAAAACTTAGTTAACGCAGTTTTTTTTGTTTTTCTCCTTTTTAAAACGTACTTATTTTACCTGGGTGCTCTGCTTTTAACCCATGGCTGTTCGCTTTTCTTTCGTTCAGCGTTTTTGCTTCGCTAATTTTACTGAGAGCTCTATGATCCCTTCAATAGGGACGGCAGCTTTCGAACATTTAAATTTCAGCCCTTGTTGGATTCCCTATAAAAAATATCTGTAATTCAAACGAAGAAAGATTTATGCTGGTTGACTAACTCATGAAATTATGTTAAAATTTATGGCATGTTTTTGAAATTATGGGAAGAATGGTCCTTGATGGTGACCAAAAGAGCTACATCGATGCCTTAGTTTATTACACAGTTGTCATCTTTTTTAACTGATAATTATTTACAGTCTGTTTGCAGAATGTAATTAATTGGACTTTTAATATCTTGTTAACTTTTACTCCTCATCCAAGCTCATCCTTCATCCTATTCTTGAGTCACAATATTGCTGCATAATTTTACCATTCTGACAAACCAAAAAAACATAGAAATAAATTGTCAGAACAGAATTTATAATGGTGTGTTGTGGTGTACATAATTTGACTGTAAGAATCTAATCATCCCAAGAAAAGCTCGTCACTTTATCCGATCATAGGTTCAACAGCTCTCCTCTGCTCTCATCACTTCAGCCCGTACCACGTGATAGGCTCGTCCGGGAAACAGCGACCAAACCCGCCAATTATGGCCGCCTGATTCTCCTCCCTGCCATTTTTTCTTCCCTAACCACTAAATTCATACAAAAATCCCCAAAACAGCCTCACCTATTCGGCAGCTGAACCCCCGCTCCGGGGCAGACCTTCCTTAGATGGCTCTGCAGGTCCGTCTTCCGCACAAAAGGTCGCTGACAGCTGGAGCAGGCATAGGGGCGCAGGCCTAGACAGGCTATCACATGGCGGAGGATGAACATGAAGCGATGGTGTCGTTTGGCGGCCACCCCCTTGCCGCACTTCATGCAGGTGGCTGAGAAGGGCTCTTCGTTTAGTTTTTGAGGCTTCTTGGAGGGTTCACTGGTGGAAGGGGGAGAAATGGCTTCGTCTGCAGCGGTGAGTGGGGGAAAGGAAGGCGGTTTGCAGTCGAACTCGATGCCTGGTGATGGTGATTGAGCAATTGGGTAATCAAAGGCCATGGAGATATTGTCAGGCGGTGGAGAGAGACGGAAGGGTTCAAACTGACCTTCTGGTGGACTTTGGGGAATGGCTAGTTTGGAAGCCTCTGGGGAAGAGGAAACGACGAGTTGGGCAGTTTCTCTGGATACAGAATGCGCTAGAAGATGGAAGGGTGATGAATGAGGGAAGAATAGGTGATTTGAGAGGCTGACTGCCGGGGAGTCCTGTGTTTCACCGTTGGCTGCAGTTTCTGTGTTTTCAGGTAGCAGAATCTCAGGTAATTTTGGGGCAGCTGCTGGGGTGGCATTTGCCAAATGCTCATTTGAGGAAAGGCAACCTTGGAACAATTTTTGTGCGGCTGAGAAATATTCCTCGTTATCTTGGCGGGACAAGCTACAATAATACCTCAAAATCTCTTACTGGTTGTTTAATAAATTTAAAAAAATATTTATAAATCATTTTTTAACGAAATCAGGTAAATGTCATTGTATGCATGAAGGTGCAAGAAAAACCTGAGCTGAAGAATGGAGTGAGCCTGCAGCAAGCAGTGAGTGATGAGAGTGTGAAACTGGGGGCAGGTGAAGTGACATTCGGAGCACTTCCAGTAATGGTGCTTGCTACTTAGATGGAAACGAAGGCGATGACTGATTTCTTTCGATCTTTCCCTAGCGCCGCTGTTGCATCTGATGCAGATATTCGGTGGCATGATTAATATTGAAATGTGAGTTGACTGGTAATATGTGTGCACTAATTTTTTGTTCCCAGTTAATGAGTTCAGTGATTAGATCTAAAATGCAGTTCGATGCTTGTTGTGCCACTCAATTACTCAATTGGACTGGCGCGAACGGAGCGTTAGCGGAGTGTCAGCGCCCAGCCCCTCTTTTCGACCTAGGTGTACGTTTTAGGGGTTATTGCTAGATCTTAATTTTGATAAGGCTCTAGCTCGTGAAGGAAGCTTCAATCGTTTTAATTCTTTTTGCATTGGAAAGAACGTCATCAAATCGACCATGACTGAGATGGCGCCTTTTCCCTGCCCGAAGGAACTCCGCCCAATCCAGGCGCAATTATAGGCGAGTCTGTAGAGCAATACGGCAGGCCACGCGCGCAGACCTCATCAGAGCTGATCGCATCCTGCTCCGCCCTCCCCCTGGCAGCCCCCACAGTCTGAGCCACGGGCCCCCTCTCTATAAGCTCATTGCCCAGAGAACAGGCCGCAAAAGCAGCCGAATCCCGCCCCTGCTCGCACCCAGCCCTTCCCCAACTGGCCAAACACTTGCATCAAATGACACTGAGAAAGCAGCCCTCCTCTGCACCCATTTCTCGTCCGCTTTCATAGCTGACAATGGCACCTTACCCCCAGTGTTCGTGCAGCCATCCCATGTGCAAGGCCCAGATCCCTCCCAAACACTGCCTCCCCCTCCCTACGCCCCACTGCTAAGCTTTCAATTTGAGCTGGGCGACATACAGCAAGCCTTGAAAGGCATCCGCCCCAAACGGTCCTGTGGGCCAGATGGCTTCCCTCCTGCCCTCCTCAAGGCTGCAAAGCACAGTTTAGCCCTGCCCCTGCGCACCCTTTTTGACTTCTGCTTAACAACTAACCGCCTGCCAGCTCAATGGAAGTGTCCCTGTTTACAAGCGTAAAGGAAGTGAAAATGCATGCAAATCCTACAGGCCCATTGCACTTATCCCAACGCTGCTCAAAGTTTTTGATCGAATAATAGCAAAGCAGCTCAACTCATACCTAGAGAAGAGTCAACTGTTTCCGCCTAACATGCACGGTTTCCGCCCAGGCCAAACAACAACCAGCAGCCTTCTCTCCTTCCTCTCATAGGCCAGGACAGCGCTAAGCAGTGGGCAGAAGGTGGACGTCATACATATCAACATTGCGCGGGCCTTTGACTCAATCTTGCATGAAAAACTGTTGCACATTGCAAGTTCTGTGGGCATGGGACGGGGAATCACGCACTGGCTAAGAGAGTTTGTGTGTGGAAGGAGCATGCGTGTAAAAGTGGGCAACTCTTTCTCAGGGCCAGTGCCAGTGCCTTCATCGATCGTACAGGGCAGCAGCGCATCACCTCCCCTCTTCAACCTCTTCATGCTGCCGCTCATCTGGTGCCTAAACTGCATTCCAAACCTCAAGCTCTGGACTTATGCAGATGATCTCCGCCTCGCTTCCTCTCACCAAGCTGCCCTTCACACTGCACTCCTCAACCTATCTGCATGGGCCCAGGACTGGCAACTTGCAGTGGCGCCAGGCAAATGCACGTGCTACAGGCTCGGCGGGGGAAGCTGTCCGCCGTTCTCTGTTGCTGGAAGTTCAATTCCACCCGCAGAAGCAGAAGGAGTACGCGATCTCGGTGTCATAATAGCATCTAATCTCAGCTTTGGTCCGCACATAACATCGATTGTGAACAGAGTTAACTTTGCAGTGCATCTGCTTAAAAAATGCCTCAATGCTGTCTCAGCAAAGCTACTTACTCAAGCCCTTGTCACATATGTTCGCCCAATACTAGAATACTCAACGCCAGTCTGGTCCCCATCCACAAAAACAGACTCAGATAAACTAGAAAGAGTACAGAGAAAATTCACCAAATTCATCTTTCGCCGATGCTGCCTTGCAAATCCCCTCGGAGGCTATGCAGGAAGGCTCTCTGTACTCAATCTAGAAAGCCTAGGACGGAGAAGGGTAATCGCGGACCTCTGTCTGATCCAGAAGTGCTACAAGACATGCCTATTGTTCAGCGACAGTAATGCAGCCCCCTCAAGAGGTCCAGGAAAGCTGGCATGGCTGTCCTATCTTCTTTCCTTTCATTCACTCAGCACTGCGAGGACGCCACCATTTCACAGCTGAGGGCAGGGCAGGGGCAGGTAGACGGGCAAACTGGCCAGAGCAGGCGGCGGTGCGGTGGAGGAGCCTGTCGGCCGAAGTTGCGGGTGGTACGCGGCGGGCCTTCCTGAGCGCTGCACATCACTTTTTGATGATGAGCAAATGTGATACCCTGCCTTTCACCAAATGTCGGCACACCCCATCTGCCTATCCATGCTCTCATCTCCATTTCTCTTTAGAACACCAGTGATGTTGTTCTATTTTTCCCATAATATGGATGACCCAATAAAAGAAAGAAAAAGAAAAGAACACATGAGAAATCGCCAGAAAACGACAGATCTTTAGAGAAAACCATTCAAAACCATTTGTCAGAACTCCTTCTCCTTCTCCACCACATCTTTCCAATCAACGATGATAGGTCCAATTCGTATTTGGGATGGCAGGCGGACAAAGGCAAGCAGGGGAAGCACCCGGGCAAGCAGGCCAACAAGGATTTGATAGATCCTCAGCTGGGGGACCTATCACATCGATTTCGTGGCTGTTATTTTCTGATATTGTTTATGGACTTATCACATCGCTTAGTGATGCTGGCACAGTTGGGAAAGGAGTTTCTAAAGTGGACCTATCACATCGCGATGTAGGCACGGCCATAAGAGGAGATTTTAGAGTGGACCTATCACATCAGTTCAAATGGGCGCCAAGCTTCAGGGTGAGAGGTTAGCACACAGAGGGTGTGTGAGTGGTCAGTGGGGGCACACAGGGGATAGAAGCATTTGATTTCATAAGAGGTGTGAGGGCTTAGAAGGAGATGGGTGAGGCTGAAGTGGTGGGAGGAGCAGGAGTGATGGAGGAGCTGCAGCAGAATCGGCTCTACCGCATCGACCCCACCTACCCAGAGACAAAAGGGAAGCAGTGCAGTTGTCCGCGCTACTTCTACAACAACCACATCTATGGCTACTTGCTCACCACCAAAGGTGGCCTGGACAAGTACCGATGCTCCAAATGCTGTCTTCACAGTTCCAGGGCATGCCTGAAATATTAACCAATGCAATGACAATATTTTTTGGGACCTATCACATTGGCGCTTGCACACGCTGCAGAAGAGGAGGATGGCGATGATGATGAGGATGATGATGAAAATCATATCTCCTGCAACCAATCGATGTGATAAATCCCCAATCAGTTCTAAAAGGGATTTATCACATCGCCACTTGCTTTTTTCGAAGATTTTGTACTTTAAAAAATATTTCAGAATCTTTAATTTTGACCTGAATATAGCAAAATTTGTGGCAATGTGATAGATCCCAAAATTAATCATGCTTCATAAAGTACTCAGCATCAAATCGATGTGATAGATCCACTAATTAACCTTGTTTGATGATGACTGGAGTATCCCTAACAGGCCTATCCCAAAGGCATGTCTTCCCAGGGCAGAAGGCCCTAGGCCCAAAACCGGCCCTCCCTCCTCCTCTATCCCTTAACGGCCGATGTGATAGATCCCAGTCTGGCAAACTTATCACATCAGCGTCCCTCCTCCTCTATCCCTAACAGACCAATGTGATAGAATCAGGCTACATGGACCCATCACATCGATGTGATAAATCCACTCCTAAAACTTTTCACATCGACCCCACTGCCATCACCCACATCCTCGTCACCAGCGTCGTCATCACCGATGGCGTCGGTGGCGTCTACCACGGTGATGACGACCAGGCCCCCAACTGCCGCCAATGTGATAGGTCCCCAATGTTATTAGTCCCCCTGCAGTTGGATCTATCACATCGCGCCACTTGCACGATGTGATAGATCCAATTTGTGTTTGGGATGGGTTTTGGGACTTTGATTTTTCGCAATGTGATAGGTTTGATTTGCCGATGTGATAGGACAGGGAGCCTGTTCTAAAGGCATCAATCAGCAAGTTCCTATGGTCACGTGGCTTGTTCATCTAACCTGGAGGCTGGGCTGGCTGTCTAAGTGAAGGCTGGGTTTGAACCCCCACAACTTTTTGCTTTTTAAATGGATAAAATGTATGAAATATGTGCTACCATTGGCAAGTCAAAATTATTTTTTCTCCCAAAAATTATGTTCCAGATATTTTATTAAAAGTGGAAGAAATATCTGATACCATTTGCAAGCCAAATGTGGCTCACTTTTCACCAAAAATTGAAATTGCCCCAAGTAAAAAGTCTAAGAAATACATATACTACTAGTGGAATCTGCTAAGCCATCTGCATTTTGTTTTAGCGCACATTGGAAAGAGCCACTGAACTGCGCACTGAAACAAAATGCAATTGTCTTTGAAGCAGATTCCACTAGTAGTAGATGTATTTCTTAGACTTTGTACTCATGGCAATTTCAATTTTTGGAGAAAAGAGAGCCACATTTGGCTTGCCGATGGTACCAGATATAAATATTGCAAAGTCAAGTTTATTTGCTGTGCAGGGTTTATGTTTTGGTTTTGTGCTGCCCCATTGGCTGCTCAGATTTTAGCACTGATCACCCACAGAAGCACAAAAAAATGCATAGCAGTTTATATTCGCAAGCTTCGATGGCAAACAATGTCATAAAAGCAAAAATATATATCTGGTACCATCGGCAGGCCAAATGTGGGCCTCTTTTCTCCAAAATTTGGAATTGCCTCGAGTAAAAAGTTAAGGAAATACAATTTCTACTAGTGGAATCTGCTGCTTGGTCAGTTGCATTTTGTTTTTGGCGCACAGTTCAGTGTCTCTTTTCATGCGCGCCCAAAAACAAAATGCAGATGATGCAGCAGATTCCACTAGTAGAAATTGTATTTCCTTGACTTTTTACTCAAGGCAATACCAAATTTTGGAAAAAAGAGGCCCACATTTGGCCTGCCGATGGTACCAGATATTTCTCCCACTTTTAATATAGTATAAAATGTAAAAATACAAATTTGATATTGTTGGCTATATATTTAGTTAAGATTTTATTAGATAAATCAAAAAGTGAATAAAAAAACTTATTTGAAAAATATAACGAAAAGGAAAAATTCGAAAATGAAAAATATTATGCAAATTCACTGGAAAATTAACATATTTTTGAGAATTTTTCTTGTCTTAAACTCAGGGCAATCGATTTTTGGGAACAAGGAGTATTATTTTTGGTCTGCCGATGGTACCACATATTTCTTCCACTTTTAAGATAAAAAAAAGAATAAAATAAAAGGATCAAAGAAGGTTTGAACCTGGTCATCTCTGAATCGGGTCAAATAGAGAAGCCACTTGACCACACAGCCACACAACTTCCTTTGTAGACTTAGACCATATTAATTGCACAGAATTACCATTGAACCTTGCCAATTGATGCCTTAAGTACAGGCCGATTGAATACCTACTATCGTCCATTGAATAGATGCGGAGAAGAAGAAGGAGAAGAAGAAGAAGAAGAAGGAGAAGGAGTTCGGACAAATGGTTTTGAGTGATTTTCTAATGATTGCTGCAAGTTTTGGGCGATTTCTCGCGAGTTTTGGACAATTCGATGATGCTCTTTCCAATGCAAAAAGAATCAGAACGAGTGGATTCTTCTGTGAGGAGCAGGAGCCTTATCAATTTTAAGATCTAGCAATAACCCCGAAAACATACACCTGGGTCGAAAAGAGGGGCTGGGCGCTGACGGTTCGCTTTGCTCCCTCGCGCCAGCCCAATATCATTGTTAAAAAAATTAAAAATAATGTTGAATTTTATAAACAATCACATTTTTGGTTAATGAATGTTCATCATTAATTCTTAGTTTAAAATTAAACATTTACGCTTCGCTGCCTTAAACCAATGCAAACCACTCATTGGGCTTGCGCGAGCAGAGCGTTAGTGGAGCGGTAGCGCCAAACCCCTCTTATTGAGTAAACTTACTGATTTTGCCAGACTGTAGCTCGTCACACAGACATCGGAGAGCGCTGCAGATAGACTCAATCGACGCGCCGTGGTCAAATTGTGGGGGGTCCTTTTTGGACAAAAATTTTTTAGTGCCATATTAAAAAAATTATTTCCAAAAAAATTTTTTTTTAAAATGTCCGGTGTCCGGGCACACACCAACCGTCCGTCCGTCCGTCCGTGCACAGTGTTGCAGACACTTTGGCTGCCTCTGGGGCGGAGATCTCAACGGTTCTAGGGTAAATCAGGCCAAAAAAGTGTCAAGGCACCTCTATTTTTGTCATTTTCTGCGTTTTTTAGGTCGAAACATCAACTTTTTGGGTAAAAATCCTGTTTTTGGGGTTTTTTGCCTTTCTTTCAATTCCAGCTCTATATTTATGGTTTTTACAGGCTTTTTTGCCAAAAAACAGCACCATATAGGTAAATTTGTACGTAGATTACGATGGTGGCACCCGTTTCCTTCTACCTGGTCTGCATGGTCTTCCACCAGGCCGTGGTGAACAAGCAGGTCATCACCAACTTCGTCTTGAGGCATTGTAAAAGGTTTTTGGTCTAAAAAACAGCACCATGTAGGTAACTTTGCACGTAAAATATGATTGTGGCGCCCTTTTATTTCTATCTGGTCTTCATGGGCTTCCACCAGGCCATGGTGAACAAGCAGGTCATCACCAACTTCGTCTTGAGGCATTCTAAAAGGTTTTTGGTCTTAAAAACAGCACCATATAGGTAACTTTGCACGTAGAATACGATTGTGGCGCCCGCTTACTTCTATCTGGTCTTTATAGGCTTCCACCAGGCCGTGGTGAACAAGCAGCTCATCACCAACTTCGTCTTGAGGCATTCTAAAGGGTTTTTGGTCTAAAAAACAGAACCATATAGGTACAAGACTAAAATGCTACAGCATGAGCTGCTTATGAATTGTCAATCATCAAAAAGAACTAGACAAGGTGTGACAAAATCGTGATAAATTTCGATTTAAATTATAAACCATTTTGATTCAAAATTTTAACAGGTTCATCTACGAAATCCACTGAGCAATCATAAGCAGGTGGCAATTTATGGCAGGAAACTTGTCATTTCAATTATTCTAGTTTTTATTTTGTCTTTAATTTTTGATTAAATGATGTTATTTGTGAACTTTATTAAATCAGAAAAAGCCTCTTATAGAAAAATACATGTAAAATTTGAAAAGTGATTTGAAAATAAAAAATTGATCATATTGCAAATGATAGCAAAAGTTAACTTTACTTTAGCTAATTTCAATTTAACTTTAATTTTGTTTGTTTTATTTTGTTACAACACCTCATTTAGTAAACTTATAATTTCATTGTGACCAAAAATTCAGAAAATTTTTTTCGATGTAACAATTTTTTTTATTTCACTAGTTGTATTTTCTATCATTCACTAATTTTTGTCCTCTTTGTGCCAAAATTGCCACCTGCTTATGAATGCTCAGTGGATTTCCTAGATGAACCTGTTAAAATTTTGACTCAAAATGGTTTATAATTTAAATCGAAATTTATCACGATTTTGTCACACCTTGTCTAGTTCTTTTTGATGATTGATAATTCATAAGCAGCTCATGCTGTAGCATTTTAGTCTTGTCTAGGTCTTGGCCATGTGGAAGACATATTTACTTGCCACATGAACAAGGCTTCAAACAGTCATTGGGCAAAATCCATTGCTTGGTGTTGTTGTTTGGTAGGTAATTTCATGTAGGTAATTCAGGTAGGTTTCAAAATTTCATGCTGTTGCGCCCTAGGAATTAAGATCTATCGCATTGAAGCTAACCTGAGCATCAGTTCATAAAAATCTGCGCAGTTTCCCTTTTTTATATATTTCAGTTAATATTTTAGTTAATTATTAAAATTCAGAGGCCTAAATCAAAATTTCAAGAATTTTGCCATCTGGAGCAGACTGTGAGCTTTCGATTGATATATATATGTCCTAGGGTTCAACCATGGAGGTTTATTATTTAAATCTCGCTGGTTCAACCTACCAGTCTTCCAATCAATTCAGTGACAGGAAACCATGCAAAAACTCGATCACCCATTCACAAACTAGGGCGCTGTCGCGCCCTAGGAACTTTGCATGTAGAATACGATTGTGGCGCCCGCTTACTTATATCTGGTCTTCATGGGCTTTCACCAGGTCGTCACCAAATTCGTCTTGATGCATTCTAATGTCTTTTTGTGCCTACAAATAGCATCATATAGGTAATTTTGGACGTAGCTTGTGATTCTGGCACCCGTTTGCCTCTAGCTGGCCTCTATGGGCTTGTAGTCCATGGTGGACACGGAGGCCATCATCAACTTCATCTCGAGGCATATTAAACGGTTTTTGACCCTACAAATAACATCATATAGGTAATTTGGCATGTAGATTATGGTATGTTTTTCATAGGGTTCCACCAGGCCATAGTGAACAAGCAGCTCATCACCAACGTCAATTTCGAGTCCATGCATAGGGGCCTTGCCCCTGTATGAAGTGGATGAAATTATTATATAGTGGGTTTTACTAACCCAAAAAGTATCTCTTATCTATATTTTACCTGCGATTGAAGTAGGGGAAATTTTTTATTCAGCTTAATTTGAATTCTACTTGCGACTGAAGTGGATGAAATTTTTTCTTAGCAAAGAAATAAGTTTTATACCTTAGATTGTGAACTTTGTGCACTGTAAAAATTATCGTCAGTCCAATGTAAAACTGGATTAATTAATGATAAGAGAGCACCTTACTTTAATGGCAATTGATTCGGTCAAATATAGTTGGCTCCCAAATTTTGCAGAATTTACCCATTAGTTGAAATATATATTTTTTAAAATTTTAAGTCCAAAATTTTGTATTTTTTTTAAAAACTATCATATGTACGTAGAATTAGACCAAGGTATAGACCAAGGTACCAATTAATTGCAATGGAGATAGGTAGCAGAGTCAGTTATAAATTTTTTGCTATACATATTTTTTAAAAATGTTTTTACATTTTACTTTTTTTTCAGGAGCTCAGATTATAAATACACTTATTAGTATTTTGGCCAGGTGCTCTCTTATCATTAATTAATACAGTTTTACATTGGACTGACGATAATTTTTACACTGCACAAAGTTCACAATCTAAGGTATAAAACTTATTTCTTTGCTAAGAAAAAATTTCATCTACTTCAGTCGCAAGTAGAATTCAAATTAAGCTGAATAAAAAATTTCCCCTACTTCAATCGCAGGTAAAATATAGATAAGAGATACTTTTTGGGTTAGTAAAACCCGCTATATAATAATGTAAATTACATAACTATTTTAAACATAAACTTCAATGAAAAACACGTTAAAGAATGTTTAATTTTTCATTCCCAAATAAAGTGAGAAAAACCTTTAATTTCACACAGAAAGCTGTAGTTTTCGCTGCAACCCATGTCGTACCATTTTCCGGTCTGTAAAAATAGTTCTTGACTGAAAAATTTGCCGTAAATGAAAGTGAACTCCTAAATGAACCCGGATGCACTCATGGTTTCTATTGTCAAGTATGTTTCGACGCAGGTTTCTGTTCATAAGGCCTATTTCACCGTTTTGTTTCATCCAGTAGGCCGCAGCCTACAAAAATTGTCATTTGTTTGTTTGAAAAACAGGCAGGCCTTTGCAGGCCAAAAACTTACAAGCTTGTTGGTTCTTCCAATATCGCGGAGCCCAATCCAGTAGTCGCCTATAGCTGTATTTTGGAGATTAAGCCTCGATCGTAACGGATGATTCAGCCAAGCCAAGTGCCCTGACAATGAACTCGTGCAAAGTTTAGGGGACACTTTTTGAATGCTAGCCGTAAAAGCCGCTATTATCTCCTAAAGCGGCGCACAAGACCTGCGCGGTATCCCTAAACAATCCCTGGTTATTCAAGCTTATGTTCTCAACCAAGCAAAACCAAGTGTGCAGTTCGGGAATGTATACGAAGCAGGAGTTGTCGAGGAATTGATGGTATAGGTTTAGATTGTTATAGTTGATGGTGGGGCAAAATTCTTCCAGAAGCTGCCCGAATATTACGACTCCTTTGATACAATTGGTTTGAGCGCTTCGAGCTATATAAAATGACAATAAATTTGAAAGCACCCAAATGAAGCAGTTGCCCCGACAAACGAAGCATTGCGGTATGGCTGGACTCGAAAAAAGCAAAATATGCCCACAAGCAGAACTTGTGAACAGCCGACATAGCGGATTAAAGAAAGCCGACAGAGCAATGAATTGTGCCCAGACAAAAAGCGGCTAGCCGGTTCGATTTCTCATTTGAAGGCTGAGGTTGGCAGCTTTACGATAGGAGTTCACCAAGAAAATTGGTGCGCAAATTTTAAAATCACCAAAAACAAAATATAAATGCATTCGATTGGATGCTGACTAGGAAGACAGACGATAAGGCGTCTGGAGTAGGCCGGAAAGAGACAATCAGCAAAGCACAAATGAATGAGTCCACAAATGCTGGCAGCGGTAGTAGACACCGGTGAAACAAAAGCATTTGCCCGCCATTTGCAGCGTAATTCTATTTCTAGCCAGCTCTTGTTATCACTGTGTCAGCTTCCTGCTAGGTTATGGGATGTTTCTACTATTGATATGCTCGCTGTAAATTTACCAAATATAATTTCGTTTTGAATAGTCAATTCACCTGCGACATCAATCAACATGCGACATCTCCATTCACTTTCCAAATATTTGAAAGATGGCATTATAGCTCATTCCATCACATCTGGATAAAATGGCACAATTAAATTGGGTTGTGGCGTATCATTTTCAAAACGGGGCTTATAGTAATTTCAGGAATCCCTATGAGACACATATCCGGCAAAACTGTTCCTAGAAGAAATTTTCCAAACGAATGCTAGAAGTGGCAAAAGGACAACGCCGCAAAGGAATACCATAGGCCGCCAATCAGGCACGCAAAATGTTGTTTCCACCTGAAATCATGTCCTGGATCAGCATGTAGTAACGTTGGCTCACTCCAACTATCCCCCCCTCATGAGGTGCCTGTCCCCCTCAAGTTTTTACCCCCCCCTCAAGGTTTTTACCCCCCCCTCATGGGTGTTACCCCCCCCTCATGGATCGTCAGCTTAGGATTAGCCTTGGACTTGGGCTTAGACTTGGGAATCGTAGTCATGAGGCATGAGGGTGGATAATTGGAGTCGAATAGCATGAGGGGGGATAATTGGAGTCATGAGGGGGGGATAATTGGAGTCGAATAGCATGAGGGGTGGATAATTGGAGTCATGAGGGGGGGATAATTGGAGTCGATTTTCATGAGGGGGGGATAATTGGAGTCGATTTCCATGAGGGGGGGGATAGTTGGAGTCATGAGGGGGGATAATTGGAGTCGTAGTTGTAGCAATTACAACGATTCCTTACTCAAAACAAATGTGAACGCATCCATGAGGGGAGGGTAAAACTTGACACAGATGTGAACGCATCCATGAGGGGAGGGTAAAAACTTGAGGGGGGGGGGGTAGAGACCTTGAGGGGGGGGTAAAACCCATGAGGGGGGGGGTAAAAACCTTGAGGGGGGGAAAGTTGGAGTGAGCCGTAACGTTCAGCAAATTTTCTATTTTTAGGATACGTGGGACTTTTTTTCCACATAAACTAAAATGTATGAAAAACAGAAAAATGATTGGCATAAAAACTCTTCAAATGTTTCCCCCTACCTCAACAGAATGAGCAATGCGCGGACTGTGCTCAAGGCGGGATATTGTTAGCCGGCCTTGCTGCTCCATAGGCTCCTGCAAGCGAAAGAGAAGGATGGGATTTTGATGGAATTGAGATAGGCGAAGAACCAAGAAAAGTGGCGGCCGAAGGCGAGCGCCATAGCGAAGCAACCTGGGCCTCAGCTGCAGTCTTCTGCCCATCCCATCGAAGGCTATCCGTCCTGTCATTCCTTCTATGGAGACCTGCAACATATATTGGGTCCGTGCGAGTGGAGCTTAAGCGGAGCGTAAGCACGGACCCCTCTTAGCGACCAACCAACCTTATTACGGGATTTGAAAATGTGACTGCGTGCCATTATTTTTGTGGGCATTGTACAGAGCTCTAAGTAGGCTCAAACGAAGCAGCAGACTCATAGCTTCAATTAAAAAAAAAATTTGTCAAATTTGGTTGAGAATTGGGCAAGTTATGGACAAAAAACTTTTTACAAAAGTGTCCGTCCGTGATCCGTCCGCCGTCCGCCGTCCGTTCTTTATGGCCAGGGTATAGCGCTATGTTTGGAGCTCAGTTCTGAGTGTAAATATAGTATATCGGGCCTGGAGGGTGGCATGGGGGGGTCAGAATTTTGATTTTCGGCCTCCTTTATGCCAAAATTGACATCAGAAAGTTGATTAAATGTAAGGGGGGACCCTTACAAATAAAATCAAAAATCGTAAATAGCACTTGCTAGGATGCTTGCACAGCCAAAACAAGGACAGATTCGGAATCCTTGCAAAAAATGTAAAACACGTAGGAAGGGGGAGTGTAGAGGAGGAGAAGTGGAAGAGCCTGGTGGAACTCGTAGGGCTGGAAGTACTGGCGGGCCATGCCCAGCCGGCTGGACACTCGATGAGTGAGCAGACGCTCCGGCAGGTCTAGCGTATTCGCTACAGCCAGCACCTGAAAGCATCCTCTAGTTTCCAACCTCACCCAATTCCCAAACAACCGGCTGGCTGTAGATGATTAGGGGCCAGGAACGGGGAGAGAGCAATTGAAGGTGGGCGAACCACAAGGCGAGCCTCCGGGCGGGTGGCCCACTCGAAGAGCTGGTAGACAACAGCCTGGCGCCCTGTACAGACGGCGTCCAGCTCATCTGCCAGCAGCACGATCGGCTTCTTCTCCGTCCTCGTGCTCAGGCGCCGCTCCAAGCGTCCCAGTGCCTTGGCCGCCGACACCTCAAATGTCGCCCAGATTTGGCCTAGCTCATCCCCCTTCTCCTGAGGCCAAGACCTTGTCGCTGCCAGGCTCCAGCTGGGCCAGGAAGCTGGTGTAGAGCTGGCCAGGCTCTGCCAGGTTCATCCCGTTCACGGACACGAACTGGAACTCCGGGCAATCCGCCGACGCTCGCAGCAGCTCCACAGCCTGTTGACCAAGGCCATTTTCGCTTCACCGTCACCAACCGAATATCTATATAACTGGTACCATCGGCAAGCCAAATGTGGGTCTCTTTTCTCCAAATTTTGGAATTGCCTCGAGCAAAAAGTCAAGGAAATTTATCTACTACTTGTGGAATCTGCTGCTTGGACAGTTGCATTTTGTTTTTGGCGCGCAGTTCAGTGTCTCTTTCCATGCGCGCCCAAAAACAAAATGCAGATGATGCAGCAGATTCCACAAGTAGTAGATAAATTTTCTTGACTTTTTGCTCGAGGCAATTCCAAAATTTGGAGAAAAGAGACCCACATTTGGCTTGCCGATGGTACCAGTTATTTCTTCCACTTTTAATATAGTGTAAAATCTATAAATACAAATTTATATTATTTTATAACATATGAAAAAAAAATTTAAAAAAATAAACTCATTAAAAAATATAACAAACATAAAAGAATCGAAAATAAATTAAGATATTATTGGATAAAAAAATAAATAATAAATAAAAAACAAAATTATTTAAAAAATATAACAAAGAGAAAAGATTCGAAAATCAAAAATACAATAAAAATTTATTGGCAAACTAACATATTTTTATGAAATTTTCATGATTTATACTTAGGGCAATCGATTTTGGGAAAAAAGAGATATAATTTTGACCTGCCGATGGTACCAGTTGTTTTCTCAACTTAAAATTTCCAAAATAAATTAATTGCCAAAGAAGGATTCGAACCTCCCAGATTCAACCAGCCGTTCATTCACTTAGACCACTACGCCACTGGTGCATATGCGTTGTTGTTTAACTGAAGACTTATGAATAAAAGTCAATACATGAGGTCCAAGGACCCGGGGGGATGAGTGGGGGAAGAAATGAATACCTACTATCGTCCATTGAATAGATGCGGAGAAGAAGAAGAAGAAGGAGAAGGAGGAGTTCGGACAAATGGTTTTTTACAAATTTTACTACAATTCTGCAACTTTTCAGCAATTTCTCGCGAGTTTTGGTCAATTTGATGATGCTCTTTCCAATGCAAAAAGAATTAGAAAGATTGAAGCTCCCTGTGACGAGCTAGAGCCTTATCAAAATAAAGATCTAGCAATAACCCTCAAAACGTACACCCAGGTCGAAAAGAGGGGCTGGGCGCTGACGGTTCGCTTTGCTCCCTCGCGCCAGCCCAATTTGTCACTTGACCTCTGATGAGGGATTGGGGGGGAATCTAGTTGCAGTTGGGTTCGAGAAGAGAACCTTGAGGACGCAGGCGGACTTCCCGGTGCCGGGCACGCCGGAGATGTAGAGGCTCTGACTGCGGCCTTCCAGGAGACTGCTCTCGATGAACTCCATGATCCCCTCCAGCTCCTCCGAGCGACAAGCTAAATGCTCTGGTTGGCTGGACGCGTGCAGGCTTCGACTCAGCTCTACCAGCGGCGGCAGCGCAGCCTTCTTTCCCTCACAACCAGAGTTTTTGCATTGAGAAAATTTAGAAAAAAAGGAAAGGCTAGAGCAAAAAGTTATGTTTGAAAATAACCTTTATGACGTATAAAAGGCCAATATAAAGGGAGCGGAAAAATTTGAAACTCTGCTGACAACCATTTAGCCTTCCTCTTAGCAAGATTTATCTTTTGGACATTTTCTGAAGCGTACCCTGGCCTTCTTGACGTGTTTGGAAGGAGTTGGTGTGGGCAGCGGAGGGGGTTTCTTGAGTGGAGAGTTGAGCTGTATGGTGCCGAGGCTGCGACGGATGGCTTTGGTGGGACTGGCGCTCTCCTCCAGCCTCGTCTCCCTGCATCTGCTGCAAGTTTTCACGCTTGCCCACTTCCCTTCTCTCTCAAGGCTCCACTTCTCATGGCCTTCATGTGCCAAACTTCGCTCAGCATAGCTGGCCAGGCGACGACAGGAGCGCGGCGTCCGCCCTACACCCTCCATCACTGTCTTTTCAGGGGTCTGCAATCCATTCTGACTCTTTTTGTCGTCACCCGCCAGTTCTCGTCCATTTGACAGTTCGAGAGGCCACTTGTTATGATTATCTTTATTGTTATTCTCATTTGCTACTACGTTGCTTTTCTTGTTTTATCTATTATTCTTTCATCCTCACCCTTAGTGACACTGTTCTGAGTAAATCAACAGAAAAATTAAAAAAAAAATTAAAAAATGCAAGAACCACGATAGGGCGAGCTTTGGGTGTTCTGGCGGTCTTCTGACTGGGCGAAGCCAGCTGAATGCCAGCCAGACTGCTGCGCAGCTGCTTGGTGGGGCTCCCGTCCTCTGCCACCTCTGCCCTTCGACCCCCACGCCTTCTGCAAGCAGGCCTCTTTCCTTTGACTCAAAGAAATGCAGGCCAACTGAGCTGGCGGCGGGTCCTCGTCGCCGAAGACATTCTTGACGGGACTCCGCTCGTCGTAGCTCACCGGGCGGCGACTGGAGCGCGGCGTTCGACCGATACTCTCCAGGCCTCTCTTTTCCGGCGTCTGGGATGGTTCAGTATGAAAAGTCAGAAAAATTATATTTTAAATTGCGATTCAGATTTGTTTTCCCAATTTGTCGCAAAGCCCTGCACAAGAGCTGACCCAGATAGTCAGCAAAAAGATCAATGGTAGAGAATAGAATAGACTCAAGCAATCTTCACCCTTTTATCCTGAGCTTTGCGAACAGCCGGCATCCTTCCTGCAGTAGAGTTCAATTCTGGCGCTCTGAGAGAGGGCGGTTGGGGGGGACTGGCCCCTGTGGGGGGCTGGGGACTGTGCTGGAGGCACAAACTGCGCACAAGATGCGAAGTACGTACCCTTTGGCAGCCTGCCGAGGCCTGAACGGATGCGCGCTAATGCAGGGCCTGTGAAGGAGTTGGGGGGGGGCCTGTGACTCCTTCAAGCTTATCAGGCCAGCCGAGCTTCGCAGGCCAGGCCCAGCAAAGACAGGCAAACACAATGCCCAGCTAGGCGGCATCATGCAGGCGGAGGAGAACAAGCCCATCCACTACAAGGGCAAGGTTGGCTCTCTGCTGGAGTGCTCTTAGAGCATTCTGCAGGAGTAATCTTAGAGTACTCACTGGCAGTTTCTCTGCAGGTCCTGAAGGGGCGGCGGAAGAATGGGCGTCCAACGCCGCCGCCCTCCGTCTCCTCCGCCTATCGCCTATCGGAGGAGGAGGCGGGGACGCAGGATCTGGCCAGCCTGATGGCCACTGCTCTCAACGCCGCCTCCAACGGCCAGCCAATATCCCCTCCACCGATTCAAGGGTAGATGGACAGGGTTTGAGGCAGTCGCCTGGTGGCTCTGAACAAACTGGTGCGGCTCTTCCGAGAGGCGAGGAGGACAGAAGGACAGAACAGTGCGACCTTCCATGAGCAGCACGGCTTATCCAAGGAGCAGATCCTGCTGGCGTTTGTGGCCCTGAGATTGGAGGGGGAGGTGGAAACTAGGAAAATGTGTCAGGGCTCGAGCCCTGCTGACGGCGGAGGCAAAAGAGGTGCGGACGGCAGCCTTGCGAATGCTCCGCCACCTGCTCCAAGGCCTGGACGACATTCAGCTGCTCGTCAAACTCCACATCGATACCCTCATTGCCAGGTTTGGGCTGAGGAATGGGAGTTGTGGTGAGAGAGTAATGCATGACTGTCTCTAGAAGCCTGGACATCGTGCTGTCCAACGAGGCCGAGCGAATGGAATGCATGCGACTCATAAACGCCCTCCTCGTCGTCTTCTACCAGGAGAGCGCCAGCCTGCCCCTTATGCGCTCCTGGTCCGACTCTACTGGTTCATCCTTTCTTCATCCACTTCCTTCTTCTTGGAAGGCCAGTTCTTTGCCTAGAGTCCTATAGAAGCAACGAGAGTGGGCTGACGCGCAGCTGGCTGGAGTGGACGTCGCCGTACAGCTTTCCCCACACCCTCATTCGCCCACTCATCGCCCTCTGCGTACAGGGCCTGGAGGAGGACGCCACCACCATCGCCTCCGGCCACGACAAGCTCCTCCAGTCCCTCTCTTTTTCCAAACTCCATGGGCCATGGCTGGCCCAAAGAAAGGTTGACAGGGCAGCAACGTCCTCCCTCTGCGAGCTCTCGGTGGTCTGTCCGGAGCTGGTGCTCTCTGTTGCGGGCACGGGCTGGCTGGTGCGGGCCCTTCTCGGCAGTCTCTCCTCCGTCCGCCGCCTTGGAGAGGTCTCAGCCCTATTGATGAGAGTCTTCTGTGAGATGAGGAGGACGAGAAATAAAGGCGGTGACATGGGTGGCGGGTCGTTGGCTGGACAAGGCCCAGCTGAGGCAAAGGAAGGACGTGGCCTGTCTGCTGGACGAGCTGATGGCGCCGCTCGCGGATCCGCTCTACCGCTTCGGCGATGGCGGCGATGCGGAGGCCAGGCCTGCTCAGGTATCGCTTCCTTCCAGCCTCCTATTCCAAGGCCAATCATTCTGGGAGCTAACTCCGGTTGCTCCTCATTTGATGGCTGATTTCACAGGTGATGTTCATGTGAAGGGAACGGATTGGACTAATTTACTTGCCTCATCCAAATGTTTTCTTCAAATGAACATCGCTGTGAAATGATCCATCAGATGAGGAGCAAGAAGATTGACGGAGGGATATTGTCTGGCAGGAAGGTGAGCGAGTGCACGGTCACTGTCGCGTAGCGCTGGTCTCGCTGCTGCGCACCTGGCCGGGGCTGCTGATGGCCTGCGCCGTGTCCAAGCCCATTTCCAAGCGCCACTCCCCACTGGCCCTTCTCATGGACTCCCTGGGCATCCTCCGATCCTCTAGGTCTTCCCGACGTCTTATCCTCCATTACATGGACTGGGCAGTATCTGAAGAACTCGCGGGGTGATCCTGGACATCTGCTGCGAGGTCCTCGGCCTGCCCTATGCCGACGAGGTCTATACTGGATGGGAGGAGGCCCTGGATACTCGCGGTTCCTTCCCTACTCATCCTTCTCCTCCATCTCCCTTCTCCTCTTCCACTTCCCCCTCCTCTCCCTCCACCTCGTCTACTTCCTCCTTCCACCTCCTGTATCTCCCTCCTCCTCTTCCACTTTCACTCCTCTGGAGCCCAACCATAAGGCGGTTGAGAGGAGAACCGGCGCGGGGACGGCTACGAGACGAGCGTGAGCCAGGAGTTTGTGCTGGGCGAGCTGCGCAACCTGGTGGAGCACCCAGAGCGACCCGACGCCCTCAAGCAGTACCAGGCCCTGGCCCTTCTTGCCTTCCTCTCTGCCGGAGTCCTGGAGGTACAACCAGCCCTCCTCCTCCTCGTCTTCAGATCAAACTCAACTCTCCATAACCTATATTAAGTAGGTTTTTGCCATATTCAGGGCACCAAAAAGTGGACATGTATTTATTCCATCGACTTCTGCTGTTAGGACTTTAAACGCCGTTAGATCAAATTTGTTATGCAAAAGCCTAAGCCAATCGCAGCCTTCAATGTCCACCTTTTGGAGCCCTGAATATGGCAGCAAATCGAAGCCGTTGGCAGGCGCTGACGCGGGTGGTGCTGACGGACCCGGAGGCGAGCATCGGCATCAAGGCCACCTTCATGCTCGCTGACATCCTCCATCGGGTGCCTCCCCTTTCATCCTCCCCTCCTCAACTCAACCTGCTTGGAAGGCGGGCGAATGGCTGGGTGGCGACTGGCGAGAGGTTGCCCTGTCCCTGCCCGCTGCCATTGCAGCTCTGGCAGCCTTGCCTTCTGCTGATCCGGGTGGCCAACCTGTCAGTTCTGGACCCCTCAAGAGGCAGACATTCCTTCCAAGCCTTCCCGACACTTCGTTCGCCGACAAGCAAGGGTTGAAGCGTCGAAGTTTAGGCCTAGAAACAGCGAAAAGGCTTCTAGGTACTCGCAAATCCTCCTCCACCGTCTCTATCAACTGCGCGATGCCCAAGTCAGTGGCCGGAGACCGAAGCCCAGGAATCTGCTCACCAGTCGTCTGCTGGCTCGACATCGACCTTTAGCGGCCGGTCAAAGCGGATCCAGTTTGGCTGATCCTGCACCCCATTAGCCAGCTTCCATTGCCCTGGTTTGTTGCAGAGAGTGGGCCCTCTGAACTGGACACAGAGGAGCTGTCCGAGCTCATCCGTGCCTCCCGCTGCCTCCTGCCCTACTCCAACCCCAGCACTGGTTCAAACTCCCTATTCCCTTTCTCTCTCTCCTGCCGATGGAAGAGGGTAGGATTTTGAAACTATACTCTTGGTGGTTTCTGGAGGTTTTCTGGGCCTTCCAGTGACATTTATCATTCTTCGAGTGATATTTATCCCTAGTGCGAGGGAATCGATCTGTAGAAGCTTCAGCGTACACCGTCCCATTCAGGATCAGTGCTGCTGTTGAGAGTATTCGGGAGTCTTCCGGAGCAAATGCGTCCATGAATTAAGGCTGGGACTGGGACCTGCTGTCCCTGGCCCTTCGACGACTGCTCGAAGCCCCCGTTCGCAGCCTACACAGCTGTCTCAAAGCCGGCGAGCCAATGGTGCTGGGGAAGATGCTGGCGCAACTGTTCGCCTTCTACGATCCGCTCAGCGGGGCCTTCCCCACCCTCCCGCCCACCGACTCCAATCACGGCTTCTCCATCTCCCTGGCCCTCACTTGAGAGTGAAGGGATCGGGGCTTGCAGGCATAGCGGAGGTGGGCTGTCTGCTGATGGAGGTTGTCGGACGGGGCTTGGAGGCCTCCTCGCAGCTGGCTGCCTTGCTCAACTCCTTCCTGGCCCATTTGGCGCCTGCCTTGGAAGCAGTGAGGAGGCTTTGGCAGAGGGGGGTTGGTGAGGAGGAGAAGAATTGGCAGGAGGAGCTGGAGAAGGGGATGCTGGCCTCCAGCAGGGTGGGCAGCAACTCCGCCAAGGAATACTTCACCTTCCTAGGGGAGCTGTCTGGGAGTGAGGCCGGGGCTGCGGCACTGCATCGTTCGGGAATCAGTCAAAGGTTATATGCTTTTCAGGACTCTGGCTTTATGGATTTTTTCGCAGGCGCAAATAAATTTTGAACTTTAGTAGAAGTGGTGTGAAAAGAAAAGTTTAGCTGTGACCCAAAATCGTTAAAGGTTTTTAATATTTATGAAACGGCACAAATTAATGTAATTGTCATCCTAGGGCGCGACAGCGCCCTAGTTATGAATGGGTGATCGAGTTTTTGCATGGTTTCCTGTCCCCGAATTGATTGGAAGACTGGTAGGTTGAATCCTAGGACATATATATATCAATCGAAAGCTCACAGTCTGCTCCAGATGACAAAATTCTTGAAATTTTGATTTAGGCCTCTGAATTTTAATAAATAACTAAAATATAACTGAAATATATCAAAAAGGGAAACTGCGCAGATTTTTATAAACTGATACTCAGGTTAGCTTCAATGCGAAAGGGAAACTGCACAGATTTTTATGAGCTGATGGTCAGGTTAGCTTGCGTGCAATAGGTTTTTTATAGCTGTTTGTTTTAACTATGGCGCAATGGCGCTTTTTAAGTCCATTTTTTAACTGTTTGAAACTTTGTTCATGTGGCAAGTAAATATGTTTTCCACATGGCCAAGATCTAGACAAGACTAAAATGCTACAGCATGAGCAGCTTATGAATTGTCAATCATCAAAAAGAACTAGACTAGGTGTGCCAAATTGAGACAAATTTTGATTTAAATTTAAATCTTTTTTGAGTTAAAATTTTAACAGGTTCATCTACAAAGTCCACTGATCATTCATAAGCAGGCGGCAATTTTGGCATAAAGGGGACAAAAATTAGTGAACTATAAAATAGAAAATATAACATAAAAAAATATGTTCAAAAAATATGCATTGAAGTTAAATTGAACAAATTTTTCTAGATTTATGGGCATGATGATAAAATATACTTACTGAAATTGTGAATCTCCGCTTCAATGTTTTTTCTCTCTTAGCTGGTCTCTTAAAAATAGCTTGGGCATAAAGGTGATGAAATTTATTTGATTCATCTTATCATGAAACTAGCTTGGGCCATAAGGTGATGAAATTAAATCTGACACTCTTATCATGAAAATATGCTTACTTAATTTAGAACTTTACTAAAGAGCTAAGAGAGCCCAAAAAATTTTCACCAATGTTTTTTTAATTTATGACAGGTTAGAGTAAATCAGAAACATCAGTGATCGTGAATTCGTGAAAAGTGGGGCAGTTTTAAATGTAAGTTCTGTGAATTTGTTCTCAAAGTGACAAATTTGAGCGTTTTTATCAACAAGATGCGGCAAAAGTTACAAATTTGCTAATTTAGGGGCACCAATTGTGCTCAATTATTGGCCTGATTTTAAGTAATAGACTTAACCAGAGGCTTGACAATATAATAAATTATCATCTTCAACCACTCTTTCCCATGCTGCCTTTTCTCTCTCTATTCAAATCGCACTTCACTGAAACAAATTTCAGAAACATTTGCCAGAAACAAAAGATTTTCAAAAACATGGATTTATAGTCATGGTCAAACAAAGTTGACAAGGGGATAAATAGACGAAAGGATAGGGCATTTGGACAGGGCTCAGTTGAGGGAGGCGTGGTAGCAGGTCATGAGGGTCTGGAACTTCTGGAAGCAGGACAGCATGGCCACGTTGAAGGCTGGCATCCCACCCGCCGGGTTGCAGAAGGGGGCGCAGACATCACTGCTCCCCTTCATCACTCCTCCAAGCAATCCTTCATTCTCCCCTTCCTCTCAAGGCCTAAGGAGCGAAGCTGTGTACCTCTGGCCAGGCAGCAGGGCCGGGAGTCCTGGCCGCCGCTGGCGCAGTAGATGTAGTTGGGGATCTGGGCGATGGGGCAGCTCTTCTGCCACATGAACACTTGCTCCAGCTGCACACTACTCTTATGGTCTACTTTTGGTGCTGGGCAAAGGATGGATGGGAAATGAGCAGTTTGTGGAATGGGAAGGAGGCGGGTGGGGAATGAGAAGTAGGGAGTGAGAAGAAGGAGGAGTTGGGAAAGGAGAAGGAGGAGGATGGGGAATGCGAAAGAGGAGGCAATGAGAAAATATACCTGGCTCTTGGCGACGCCGTAGTTGCAGACGCTGAGGCAGCCGCTCGCCAAGCCCTCTGCCTCGCAGCAGCGGCGGAACTGATTATCAGCCGCAGCTCGACTCACGCACGGGGAGTAGTCGGACTTGGGGCACTTCAAACATCGCCCATCCCCTCTCCCGCCTCCCCAGTCAAGCAGCCCCAGCTCACCCGGGGCCCAGCAGTGGTGGCCTGGTCAGAGCTGCCCTGCCTCTTCTTCTTCCGCACCCTGCGACGCAGTTTGCGACGCCTCTGGGGGGCTGGAGTAGTAGGGGCTGCGGGGCCTTTCCCAGTCTTTCGTGCCGGCCACCTTTGGGTTGGAGTTGGACTTCGCAATTTGTGGATAAGAAAGGGTTGAAGTGGAACTGGTCAATGGGCAGGCCGGGCTGGGGTGGCGGAGCACCCAGGGCGATCTGCTGGCGCACTGACAGTCCTGTGACGGTGGACGGATAAGGGAGGGAGGCGTAAAGTTAATCTAGAGGATAGTTACAGTTAACTAGAGTACAGTCACAGTACCGATACTGTACTGTGACTGTCCTCTAGTTAACTGTAACTGTCCTCTGGGATAACAAATACTCCGAATAGGGAGCAGTCTAGAAGGAAGTATTAGGAGGGTAAAGAAGGAACCGGGAAGGCCGCCGCCCCACAGGTCGGAGGAGAGCTCTTCCAAACCGTAGTCCGCCGGAGGCACCCCGTAGGCAGCCAGATAGTCCGCGTAATAGTCATCCTGACAGTCGAAGGTAGCCAGGGCAGAGGGAGGGGAAAAGAGAGCAGACTGGGTTGATGTAGGCAGGCAGATCACTGGGCAGCAAAGGTTGCTGGGCCAGCACTGGCTTCTCTCCGCGGGATGCTTGCCTGTCGAAATCAACCCTTTCCCTTTCTGCATTTGCTGTCAGAAGCTAGACTGTTGAGGGTGTATCTATTGACCTGCTAGGCGCTGGGGTTCGGTACTTGTGCTCCCGACTCTTGGGCGCGTAGGCGGGGATGGGAGCTGGTGTGGTAGTGGTTGTCTTGCGTCGGCGCAGTTTCTTCCGCCGCCGTTTCCTGGTCGGCTCATCTGCTTCTCTGCCAGGCGATGGCTTGCTTTGCAACTGCTGAGAAGCATGAATCTGGAGAAAACTTGGCCGCAGCTATGGGCAGGGTGTCAGTGAAGGGCTTGGCATCCGTAGGCGCTGGGCCACCCTCGGATCGACTCGGGAACTGGGGCTCAGGTTGAACCTAAATTCAATCGCACCATTCACCAGAATAGATGGAGGCGGGAGAAAACTGTCGTGGGTTGAGGTGCAGGTGTGACTGGCAGACGAGGCTTCAGGAGGCTGCAATTGTGCTAAATCACAATATATTCCCCAACTTCTCTGACTGGCTTTTCCTTCACCCAGACACTCTTAGGCAATAGCTGTATAGAGTGGTGCTAGGCGATAGCTGTAAGCACCCAGCACATGCTGGTCACGGGGTTGGAAAACTTATAATTGGGTATCCCCTCGGCGTGCTTAGGCATAGCTGATAGCACCACCCAGACACCCGTATGGTCATAGTCATTTGACTATCCTCAACGGTGATATTTGATATGATTCATCCGAAATCAGTCTGGCAGGACAAATTTCTACTTATTGCTTGAATGAGTGCTGTCTACAACGTCGATTTCATCCATTCAGCACTTGGAAACCATGTTACCTAGTTACCAAAATTTAAGCTTCTCTCTTGCCACCTGCCATCTGCACACATATGATCCCCTAAATATATGTGTGTCCGACCTAACATTCGATGGAAATGAACCTCAACGAAATAGATACCCTCAAGACTTATTGTTGGGTATCGCACGTACTTAACAGAACAGAAATTGGAATAGGATTGAACTTCGGGGCTTCATGAAATAAGAAGCTCCACACTGCGCCGTGGTAGGCCTTAAAACACCAAAATACATTACCATGAAAGAAAAACCAAAAAGAAATCTCCCCGTTCTCGTGTAGACAAGTCACGACTTAAACCGACCCTTACTCCCTCGCTCCCGGGGCCGAGAAGATGATTCAGGGCCAGCAGATGAGATGAATATATGGCACGGGAGGCTTAGATTGAGAAGCAGGTCAAACCAAAGTGGTCATGAGGGTAACAAAAATCGAAGAGGTCGCCAGGATGAAGATGCAAGAAAAATTAGGCAAAGTGCGATGGAATACAAGCAGAAAATGCTTTACAATAAAGATGGAACACCTGCTGGATTGCAAGACGAAGTGGCCGTTGCGAAGGTATCTAAGTGTGGGCGATGTGGGACATGTCCTATGTGGAATGATGACAACACGTACATCAGACAGAGCCATAGCTCAAAGAAATTCTTGTGTGCAGTGCATGGACGATTCGGTTGCGACACGAAAAACGTTATTTATGCACTGGAATGCACAGCACCTGGCTGCGACATGGTCTACGTGGGACTAACACGACAGAAAGCAAAGGAGAGACTGGCGGAACACAGAAGACATATCAGAAATGGGGAGCTTGATACTGCTATTTACAAACACTTCAGCAAGGCCCATGGAACACCAGTTGAGCCAAAGGCCAAGATCTTGGAAATCGTAGCAGATGAGGATATAGCAACCAACAAGAGGGTCTTGGAAGAGAAAGAAAGGGAATGGACGCTAGTTCTGAACAGTGTATGGCCTTGGGGTCTGAACATAAACTGCTTAGGCTACGGAGCGATCAACACTTCAACAGACCCGGCAGATAGGCGAAACTGTCCATGGTTCACTGTACAGACCACAAGAGCGATACCTCGTGGACACTGTAAAGATAAGAGGCAGGCGTAAGGGTGTGGACAATACGCTGAACACATATGGAGACTATGAACGGACAGAAAGAAACCTGATCTCCCTAGAGAATAGAAGACAGGAACAATTTCAGATGCTCAGAGATATGAAAAACAAGGAAATAAAGGGTCTGATTGGCCACCTGAGGCAAAGAACATCAGACATAAGCTACTTCATATACCAGATAGTTTCAAGCTATGCCTCTTCAAGATTTAGCATCTTTATGAGTGCCAAAAGGAAAAACACTCCGAGTATTAGCATATCGCAGATATACTGCAACGGATGGAGCACAGGCCTCAGCGCTGAAAGAATTATATCTAGATGTGGGAACCGATTAGCAATCCCAAAAGAAATATGCAAGGACACGAGATTCACACTTGAACTACCAGATCAACTGGGCTCGACGGTTTTAAACTATAGCAAATTCCTGAAAACACTTGATGGTGAAGGTATCGACAAGCTTACAAGAGAGAACTGTGGATGCAGCAACTTCCCTACAAGGCTAAAAAATGAGGATGGGCACATTCTCACTGGTGATCTGGGTTGGATCTCACCGAGTCTAAGAGCACTGTTTGAGAAAGGACTGAAATTCAGACCACACGACGAGACTTCCTGGGAAGAAGCAAGAGCAGCAGGGGCTAATGCGATATTCGCATGGGTTGGGTACTTAGCAGGATGGAGCAAGATTACCGACGAAGTAGCCACTGAATCCTATGACATGCTCATGACAGAATTACAACTGAGCTATCAAAGATTGGCTAATAACAAGGGAAAGAACACCTCGAACTTGGTCATTAACAAACTGGTCATGAAAGAACTGAAGAAACTCCACGAGTGGTTCGTAGTTGTACCAGTGGACAAAGCAGCGAACAATATAGCGATTATCTGCAAAAAGGGCTACGTGAGAAGACTTAATGTCGAAATGGGAGTGGATAGGGATGAGAACGGTGTAACTATCTACACTGGAAATGCCACCTATGACCCCATACGATTGATAGCAAAGGACAATTTGCTAGATCAGCATGAAAGTATACTGGAAAGATATGGACTAGGGGAACTAGACGAGGAAAATAGGACAATACCTGCCATCTGGATGTCACCGAAATTCCATAAGACACCGATTGGAGCCAGGTTCATAGCCGGGGCGAAAAGAAGTTCACTCAGAAAGCTCGGAGAAACAATGACTAAGATATATACCTGTATCAAGGAAAACTGGGAGAGATACTGCAAGAGCATCAGCGAAAGGACAGGAGTGGACCTATACTGGAGCATCAAGAACAGCGGAGAAGTCATACACATGCTTCGAACAGGACAGGGTAGGGCAAACGAAGATATGGTGACTGCTGACTTCAGCACCCTGTTCACGGCGTTGGAGCATGATCTGATACTACGCTGCTTGGCAGAAATTGTCGAGGTGGTTTTCAGACGAAACAAGTATATTTCAAGGACAAAGAAGGCCTACATGCATAACTCGGAAGAAAGGCGTGGGAATAGCTACGATGAGAACGAAGTAAGAAAAATGACAGAGACAGTAGTCAAAGAAGCGTATGTCGAGTATGGAGGGGTTATCTTCAAACAAACGAAAGGTGTCAGTATGGGTACTAGTTGTAGCCCACTAATAGCCGACCTGGTACTATCGAAACTTGAATACAACTACCTCACCAGACGAGAGAACTACGGGATTGCGAGGAGATTACGAGGTACGAGAAGATACATAGACGACATCCTCTGCTTCAAGGGGACTCAACTACAAGAAGCCGCTAGAGAGATCTATCCAACATCACTACCCTTGAACTTTGATCTGGTAGAAGAAGGGAGTATCCACTTCTTGGACCTTGAGATCGATGCAGCTGGAGCAGGAAGAAGAGTTTACGACAAGAGAAGGAGCTTCAAGTTCAAGGTGATCTGCCTGCCGGACAAGGGAAGTAATCAACCTATACAACTCGGACTGAATACTTTTTTCAGCCAGACCTTAAGGTTCAGCCGAATCTGCAACGAATGGCCTGACCTACAACGAAATTTCGGCATGTTGGTCGACACAATGCATGAAAGGGGGTATAACAATAATGAGCTCCGATCGATCATCAAGAGACTTAATAAACGCTATCCTTTGCTGTTTCAGGGTATTCCAGGTGTGGGGATGCGAGCGGTCATCAGTGTGATTTACAACAGGAAGGGACTTCATGACCACAAATCCGAAACAGTAGCAGCAGAGCCAGTTTAACAGATGGAAACTTGCAGATAACGCGATGATCGGCCAGCAGGTGGGTGAGCACACACAACTAGGAGAGGCCATCGCGAGAGAGGGACATCAGTGCGCGGGCAAGCAACAACTACAACATATTTGTTTGAAGGTCGGTTGAAAATTTCCTCCACATCAACCGCGCACTCAGTGGTCCTGTACGAGCTGCTAATTGGGGTGTTGAGGTGCTACAGGGAAAGAAGAGAATGCCAAAACGAGTTCTCCGAAGAAGATAAGAAGCTTTTTTGATTTATTCTTTTAGTTTAACATTTGTGAGTAATAAATTCTGGCTGATAATCATATACAAACAAATCAAATTACTTGGCCAGCTGTTGCACGAGCGGATTGAGGGTGGTAGTGGTGGGCCCAGGGGCTGTGCTGGTGGTCGTAGGCTTCGTTGTGGTTGTGGTGGTGGCTGTAGTAGTGGTCGTAGTAGGGGTAGTGGAAGTGGTGGTAGTTGGGGTAGTTGCGGTAGTGGTGCTAGTAGTGGTGGTTGTAGTAGGTGTTGTAGTGGTACTAGTAGTAGTGGTGGTAGGGTCTATAGGGACAGTCCTGGGCTCAGGGGCCCCTGGAGCTCCCCTGAGAGGTGAAGGTGGAGGTGTTCTGGCTGCCTGTCGTCTACGCCAGGCTTGTATAATACGTCTCTGCAGTGTACAGGCTCACAAATAAACGGAATTGAAAGTGAATAGAGTGACCCTCTGAGCCGAGGCTGCCCGAGCTGGTATGGGCAGGGGGCCGCGCCTTCTGGCAGGAGCAGCAGTGGTGCTAGTGAGAGGGCTGCGGCCTTCACAGGCGTCACAGAAGTCCCCGCAGACCTGTCGCATGCGCTGGGTGGGGCAGAAGGGGCAGCCTAGACGAGAGCAGCTGAACGGGAAGCCAATGCCGCCTTCACTTGGCTGGAATTTCAATAAGTCTCAGCAACCTTCTTTTGGACAGACTGTTTCTGAGGATATAAAGGACCTGAGGCATTAAGGCGAGGAGCAGGAGGACAGGGAGCCATGCTAGTCGCATGGTGAGCCCTGTTGGAGAGGGCAGAGGGATTTCTGGGCTGGGAGGGTGTGGATGGAGAAGCAGGGATTCCTTCCCAGGCCTGTTCCAGCCCCCATCTGCCCGCTTGCCAGCTGCCTATTCTGGTTTCTGCTGGAAGGGTGTGATGATGAGGCGTCTTGCGCAGTGTTTGGGATCATGTCGTCAGTTGACGCTTTTTTACACCCCACCCGTCTAATTCTCCATTATCACTATCACTGCAATAGAACAATCACTTCTGCCCTACCTGTTAATATTTGTTTAACT
Organism: Ptycholaimellus sp. GST1_10; assembly: GCA_030248095.1. Taxonomy (NCBI): domain Eukaryota; kingdom Metazoa; phylum Nematoda; class Chromadorea; order Chromadorida; family Chromadoridae; genus Ptycholaimellus; species Ptycholaimellus sp. GST1_10. The sequence goes on from JASANA010001007.1 coordinate 80,653, forward strand.
TATTAAACACGAATAAAGACTTCCTTCCCCCCGGTATTGTGACCTTGTTTGACTTGCTGAGTCAAACACAAGTGGACAAAAGAACCAAATGCCAAACACCAGTTGATGCAAGGAAGCCCCTTTAGGCTGCTGGATCTGGTGCGGCGGGAGGAGACGAGCGGAGTGCACGCGAAGCTCATCCTCAGCTCACTGGACTACCGGCGGGCGGGCTGGGCTCGGGCCCTCCTCCAGGCCGCCCTCTTCTCCCTCCCCGAGCTCCCCCTCTTCCTCATTTAACATCCAATTATCATTTATCATCATCATTAAATTATCATCTGTTTAGGAAAAAGTCCTCCAAAAAAATCCCAACAACCAAACCAAAACACAAAAAAATCCAGCCCTCCATTCTCTCCCTGCCTGCCTCAGAGAATGTGACTGCTGCAGAAGGGGCGCATCTACGCAGTCCGCTGGCTGGGTCTGCTGGGGGAGCTGGACGGCGGGCGGCATGCCTACGCCGTTTGGGCAGTGGAGGCTCTTACACTACAGGTCCAGGAGGCCAGGAAAGCTCCAAGAGTCGCCTCGGCGGCCGCTGAGGCCCTGCTGCGTCTCCTGCCTTTCCCAGTTACTACTATTCCTGCTATTTCCAGGACACCAATAGAGGGCAAAATTGGAGGAAATTGGTTTTTTGTGCTGGATCAATGTAATTGGACTGTGGCATAAGTCTCTTCTGGATTTTGCCATTTCAAGGACACCAATGGAGGGCAAATTTTTAAGGAAATTGTTTTTTCTGGATCAATGTAATTAGGCTGTAGCATAGGTTTCTTCTAATTTTCAGCATAAGGAACCAATGGAGGGCAAATTTAAGGAAATTGTTTTTTCAGAATCAATGCAATTGGGCTGAAACATAGCTCTCTTCTGGATTGTGCCATTTCAAGGAACCAATGGGGGCGCAAATTTAAGGAAATTGTTTTTTGTGCTGGATCAATATAATTGGGATGCCGCATAGCTCTCATTCTGGTAGGAGAAGAGGAGAAGTAGCCAAATATGCTTGAAGGAGTGTTGTTTGGCGTTCGGTGAGCTGGCGCCAGCTGGCCTGGCGGAGCTGGGCGATGCCGGACGACTGCTGCGCTCGCATCTCTTCCGACTGCCGCAGTTACTGGCCGGTGGGATTGCGACGAGGGCAGAGAATGGAGAAAAGAGTGGTTTTGGCTGCAGATGTTGGACAGGCTGAGGAGGAGCTGGGAGTTTGGGCGGCGGAGTTTGGCCGGCGCTATGCGCTGGTCATGGAGGAGCGACTGAGGGAGGCACTGACGCATTTCCGTCGCACACCCAACGGCCTCTATCCCAGGTCCTTCACACTCCAGCACCGCACATGGCTGTCCATTTCTGTTGCGCACTCGTGACTTGACTTGGTTGCGATTGTTTTTAGAGCAGTCGAATATCAATTTTTGAAATGTTAAAATAGCAAACGGAGCAACAACTATTTCCATACTACTCTATTCGTCTAAATTTACTTGCAGCATTGTATGCCAGGTTAAAACGTCACCTTCTGTGGCACTGTGTGCTGGAAATAAAATAAAAATAAAATTAATCGAGAATGAGCATGGAGGAGCGACTAAAGGAGGCCCTCACGCATTTTCGCAGCCTATGTCCCAGGTCGTTTACGTTGGAGTGCCTTCACTCTGAGCTTTCACAGGCTGCACTCAGAACTTAACCCAGAACTCTCCTGGCAAGAATTCAGATAGATTTAGGCTGCGACTGCTTTGATTGCTGGATAAAGGAGTATTCAGCTTTTATAAAACATAAAAAATTCATTTATCTATGCTTTGAGAGCGCTCGAAATCAATTAAGCCTGCTCATTGCTTTGAGCATAGATCAATGAATTTATTATATATTTTAAAAGCTGATAACTCCTTCATCTATGCTTTGACGGCAGTGGAGCTTGAAATAAAGAATCAAGGCCAGCCAAACGGCAGGCACTCGAGCGCCCTGCGAGAGCTGCGCGGCGTGGAGCTGGCGCCGCACGTACTCGGCCAGCTGGTCTCCACCGGTCCCGGCCTCTTCCTCCTCACCCAACCCAAGGCAGGGCTCCCAGTCCCAGGAGAGATGCCTGGCCAAGAAGCAGGCCACAACTGCAGGGCCAGGAGTACCTGCAGCGCCTCCTCCACACCCTCCGCAACTGCCGGCTGGCCACGGACGCGGAGGCCCTGGAGATGACGGCTGCTGTCTGGGCCCTGGGCCACGCAGGTTCCACTGACGCCGGACTGGCCCTACTGCCGCCCGCCCTCCCCGCCTCCCTCATCAAACTCACCGAGGAAGCCCCTCTGCTTACTCTGAGAGGTTGCTCTCAGCCCATCCTGCTGTGGTGCAATTAACAGGGAGCTATATTCGCATGGGACAGGACGGGGGGCGGTATTTTTGCTGAATAGCAATCCTCTGTCCTGTCCCATGGGATTATTAATATTAGAATCTCTATAGCTTTTTCTTCTCTGCAGGTGTGGCCTTCATGGCGCTGAACCTGGTGGCCCGCTGTCCGGACGGGCGGCGGTGTCTGGAGGAGCTGGCCTGGCTCACGCCTGCCAGTCCCTGTCGACAGAGCCAGGTGCGCAGCTGGCAGTGGACTCTACGAAGCCTCAATTGCATCCTGAGCTGGCTGGTCAGGAGGAGGCTGGCCAGATACTCGAAGCAGAGCTAGGCGAAGGCCGCAGCGGGAGCAGCTCTCTGGACACCAGTGCTCGAAGCCGCCATCGCTCCGGCAGTCAGCCAGGCTCCAGAGAGCTGGCTGCCGGCTCACCGCTGCCCAATCCGCCCTCCTTTCCCACCATCATTCCCCTGCCGCAGCCCAGTCCAGGTTTCTGTTCCTCCCCTCATTCCCTCCTCCTCCTCACTCACTCCCTTTCTGCTGGAAGGGAAAGTGGAGGAGAGGGAGGCGGTGGAGAGCGAGGCGGCGAGCAGCTGCAGCTTCCGCGACCTCAGCGCCGGCCAGCCCAGCATCAGCACTTTGGAGGCCAAGCAGAGCGGCAGGCTCAACTCCGCCGCCTCCCTCAACCCCGCCACCGGCCAGGCCTTCCTGCGCCCCCTTCGCATCGCCTGCACCCAGTTCCTTCCCTGCCTCTTTGGCCGGCCAGCAGCTGCAGCTTCCGCGACCTCAGCGCCGGCCAGCCCAGCATCAGCACTTTGGAGGCCAAGCAGAGCGGCAGGCTCAACTCCGCCGCCTCCCTCAACCCCGCCACCGGCCAGGCCTTCCTGCGCCCCCTTCGCATCGCCTGCACCCAGTTCCTTCCCTGCCTCTTTGGCCGGCCAGCAGCTGCAGCTTCCGCGACCTCAGCGCCGGCCAGCCCAGCATCAGCACTTTGGAGGCCAAGCAGAGCGGCAGGCTCAACTCCGCCGCCTCCCTCAACCCCGCCACCGGCCAGGCCTTCCTGCGCCCCCTTCGCATCGCCTGCACCCAGTTCCTTCCCTGCCTCTTTGGCCGGCCAGCAGCTGCAGCTTCCGCGACCTCAGCGCCGGCCAGCCCAGCATCAGCACTTTGGAGGCCAAGCAGAGCGGCAGGCTCAACTCCGCCGCCTCCCTCAACCCCGCCACCGGCCAGGCCTTCCTGCGCCCCCTTCGCATCGCCTGCACCCAGTTCCTTCCCTGCCTCTTTGGCCGGCCAGCAGCTGCAGCTTCCGCGACCTCAGCGCCGGCCAGCCCAGCATCAGCACTTTGGAGGCCAAGCAGAGCGGCAGGCTCAACTCCGCCGCCTCCCTCAACCCCGCCACCGGCCAGGCCTTCCTGCGCCCCCTTCGCATCGCCTGCACCCAGTTCCTTCCCTGCCTCTTTGGCCGGCCAGCAGCTGCAGCTTCCGCGACCTCAGCGCCGGCCAGCCCAGCATCAGCACTTTGGAGGCCAAGCAGAGCGGCAGGCTCAACTCCGCCGCCTCCCTCAACCCCGCCACCGGCCAGGCCTTCCTGCGCCCCCTTCGCATCGCCTGCACCCAGTTCCTTCCCTGCCTCTTTGGCCGGCCAGCAGCTGCAGCTTCCGCGACCTCAGCGCCGGCCAGCCCAGCATCAGCACTTTGGAGGCCAAGCAGAGCGGCAGGCTCAACTCCGCCGCCTCCCTCAACCCCGCCACCGGCCAGGCCTTCCTGCGCCCCCTTCGCATCGCCTGCACCCAGTTCCTTCCCTGCCTCTTTGGCCGGCCAGCAGCTGCAGCTTCCGCGACCTCAGCGCCGGCCAGCCCAGCATCAGCACTTTGGAGGCCAAGCAGAGCGGCAGGCTCAACTCCGCCGCCTCCCTCAACCCCGCCACCGGCCAGGCCTTCCTGCGCCCCCTTCGCATCGCCTGCACCCAGTTCCTTCCCTGCCTCTTTGGCCGGCCAGCAGCTGCAGCTTCCGCGACCTCAGCGCCGGCCAGCCCAGCATCAGCACTTTGGAGGCCAAGCAGAGCGGCAGGCTCAACTCCGCCGCCTCTTTCAACCCCGCCACCGGCCAGGCCTTCCTGCGCCCCCTTCGCATCGCCTGCACCCAGTTCCTTCCCTGCCTCTTTGGCCGGCCAGCAGCTGCAGCTTCCGCGACCTCAGCGCCGGCCAGCCCAGCATCAGCACTTTGGAGGCCAAGCAGAGCGGCAGGCTCAACTCCGCCGCCTCCCTCAACCCCGCCACCGGCCAGGCCTTCCTGCGCCCCCTTCGCATCGCCTGCACCCAGTTCCTTCCCTGCCTCTTTGGCCGGCCAGCAGCTGCAGCTTCCGCGACCTCAGCGCCGGCCAGCCCAGCATCAGCACTTTGGAGGCCAAGCAGAGCGGCAGGCTCAACTCCGCCGCCTCCCTCAACCCCGCCACCGGCCAGGCCTTCCTGCGCCCCCTTCGCATCGCCTGCACCCAGTTCCTTCCCTGCCTCTTTGGCCGGCCAGCAGCTGCAGCTTCCGCGACCTCAGCGCCGGCCAGCCCAGCATCAGCACTTTGGAGGCCAAGCAGAGCGGCAGGCTCAACTCCACCGCCTCCCTCAACCCCCAACCCCGCCACCGGCCAGGCCTTCCTGCGCCCCCTTCGCATCGCCTGCACCCAGTTCCTTCCCTGCCTCTTTGGCCGGCCAGCAGCTGCAGCTTCCGCGACCTCAGCGCCGGCCAGCCCAGCATCAGCACTTTGGAGGCCAAGCAGAGCGGCAGGCTCAACTCCGCCGCCTCCCTCAACCCCGCCACCGGCCAGGCCTTCCTGCGCCCCCTTCGCATCGCCTGCACCCAGTTCCTTCCCTGCCTCTTTGGCCGGCCAGCAGCTGCAGCTTCCGCGACCTCAGCGCCGGCCAGCCCAGCATCAGCACTTTGGAGGCCAAGCAGAGCGGCAGGCTCAACTCCGCCGCCTCCCTCAACCCCGCCACCGGCCAGGCCTTCCTGCGCCCCCTTCGCATCGCCTGCACCCAGTTCCTTCCCTGCCTCTTTGGCCGGCCAGCAGCTGCAGCTTCCGCGACCTCAGCGCCGGCCAGCCCAGCATCAGCACTTTGGAGGCCAAGCAGAGCGGCAGGCTCAACTCCGCCGCCTCCCTCAACCCCGCCACCGGCCAGGCCTTCCTGCGCCCCCTTCGCATCGCCTGCACCCAGTTCCTTCCCTGCCTCTTTGGCCGGCCAGCAGCTGCAGCTTCCGCGACCTCAGCGCCGGCCAGCCCAGCATCAGCACTTTGGAGGCCAAGCAGAGCGGCAGGCTCAACTCCGCCGCCTCCCTCAACCCCGCCACCGGCCAGGCCTTCCTGCGCCCCCTTCGCATCGCCTGCACCCAGTTCCTTCCCTGCCTCTTTGGCCGGCCAGCAGCTGCAGCTTCCGCGACCTCAGCGCCGGCCAGCCCAGCATCAGCACTTTGGAGGCCAAGCAGAGCGGCAGGCTCAACTCCGCCGCCTCCCTCAACCCCGCCACCGGCCAGGCCTTCCTGCGCCCCCTTCGCATCGCCTGCACCCAGTTCCTTCCCTGCCTCTTTGGCCGGCCAGCAGCTGCAGCTTCCGCGACCTCAGCGCCGGCCAGCCCAGCATCAGCACTTTGGAGGCCAAGCAGAGCGGCAGGCTCAACTCCGCCGCCTCCCTCAACCCCGCCACCGGCCAGGCCTTCCTGCGCCCCCTTCGCATCGCCTGCACCCAGTTCCTTCCCTGCCTCTTTGGCCGGCCAGCAGCTGCAGCTTCCGCGACCTCAGCGCCGGCCAGCCCAGCATCAGCACTTTGGAGGCCAAGCAGAGCGGCAGGCTCAACTCCGCCGCCTCCCTCAACCCCGCCACCGGCCAGGCCTTCCTGCGCCCCCTTCGCATCGCCTGCACCCAGTTCCTTCCCTGCCTCTTTGGCCGGCCAGCAGCTGCAGCTTCCGCGACCTCAGCGCCGGCCAGCCCAGCATCAGCACTTTGGAGGCCAAGCAGAGCGGCAGGCTCAACTCCGCCGCCTCCCTCAACCCCGCCACCGGCCAGGCCTTCCTGCGCCCCCTTCGCATCGCCTGCACCCAGTTCCTTCCCTGCCTCTTTGGCCGGCCAGCAGCTGCAGCTTCCGCGACCTCAGCGCCGGCCAGCCCAGCATCAGCACTTTGGAGGCCAAGCAGAGCGGCAGGCTCAACTCCGCCGCCTCCCTCAACCCCGCCACCGGCCAGGCCTTCCTGCGCCCCCTTCGCATCGCCTGCACCCAGTTCCTTCCCTGCCTCTTTGGCCGGCCAGCAGCTGCAGCTTCCGCGACCTCAGCGCCGGCCAGCCCAGCATCAGCACTTTGGAGGCCAAGCAGAGCGGCAGGCTCAACTCCGCCGCCTCCCTCAACCCTGGAACCTCATCAAAGCGGCTGGGCAAGAAGGTCGGCTGCAAGGAGAGGCAGTTGCGCAGTGCATGGCAAACTAGACAAAAGCAGGGAAAAAGGAAGGTGTGGACCTTGTGTGGGCCTTTGAGGGCAAGTGGGTGAACAGCGTCGCCGTGCTCAAGGTGTACAGCAGCGGAAGGGGCGGGGGAGGCGGTGGCAATGTCCGCCAGCCACTCTTCCAGCTCCTCCGCTCGACTCTCCATCACTACCCTCGCCTCTCCCAACTCCCCATTTTCTTTTCCCTCTGCACCCGCCTCTGCATACACTCTTGTCAGTGTACAATCAGCCTTTAGTCAGACTAGGGCTCTGACACAGATACCAAGGCATGAAATGAAGGTTTTTGCGCGGCCGCAGGCCGCCTGCCGCGGAGGGCAGGGCAGTCAGAGCTCCGGAGGCCGTAGGGCATGGGTGCGGAGGCCCCGGAGCGTAGCCTAGCATGCGAAGCATGCTAGGCGAAGCGTAGGGGCCGTAGCACCCATGCCCGGAGGCCGGAGGAGCTCTGGCGCCCTGCCCGGAGTGGCGGGCGGCCAAGGCCCGCTTATACAGTTACCCCATTTTTCGTCCGTCTGTCCGCATATCTTATTATATACGGGTGATGCTATTTTCGGGATGGCCTTGGCGCCGTATGCTTTCTAATCAAATCGTGGCACATGATAGCTTTTTGGATAGATCTCAGTGAGTTCTTTAACATATGCAGGGAAGTCCTCGCCATTTTTCCATTGAAAAAAATTGTGATTGAAAACGTTCTCAATTTTGGTCATTTTTCACTTTGAAACTTGCTTGCTCATCCAATTTTTGACTTTTCTTGTCGGACTTTTTTTTCAATTCAAGGCAAAATAATTCTGTTTAAGACCTTTCATTTACTTTTTCAACTTTTCAAAATTATTTTATTAAAAAATCGCATTGAGTAAAGTCAATTTTCGCGATTTGAGCTCTACTCAGGGTGCTGATGTTTCAAGGCATTGATTAGTAAGGATGGCTGCAGTAGTTAGAGTAAAGCAGCACTGATTGCTTTGAAAGCGTTCGTATGCATTGCTGAGCAGCAGCATACACAGAAGCTCATTGATTATTGATGTGTACTCTGCTGAACTAAAGTTAAATACTTGATGGTTTTGAACAATATTTTTAAGTAATTTTTGTTATGTGTAGCAATAATGCATAGCAATACAAGGTATTATCGGCTATCGCCAATAGATGCGCGGCCTTGATGTTTAGTAGGTTTTGATGATTGTTGGCTTTCCCAAAGAATTCAAATGTGATACAAAGAAAGAAATGTTCAGCTTGATAAGGAATCCACTAAAATGAATCAAGAATGGTAAAGGTAAAAGCTTGGTAAGGTAACGGAATGGTACCTTGGTAAGTCTTTTTTAGGTTTCTGAGGCTTTAAAATTATAAATAGTACTTTAAATGTTAATAAATAATTAATAAAAGTAATATGCACTTTTTCGAAAAATTTTCGAATATCAAAGGCCCAATTTTTATAGTTTTTTGGCCATAATTCTGGAAGAAATGAAAATGGCGCCGATCCCACAAAAACGTCCCGAGCCACCACCCAGACGGACCTTCATGCAAAAAATCAGCCAATTTCATTGAAAAACCGAGGAGTACGGGCGGCGGTACCACACATATATGTGTGTGTTTTTATATATATATATATATATATATATATATATATATATATATATATATATATATATATATATATATATATATATATATATATATGGACAGACGGACGAACAATTGAGTAACTGTATAAGCGGGCCTTGGCCGCCCGCCGCTCCGGGCAGGGCGCCAGAGCTCCTCCGGCCTCCGGGCACGGGTGCTACGGCCCCTACGCTTCGCCTAGCATGCTTCGCATGCTAGGCTACGCTCCGGGGCCTCCGCGCCCATGCCCTACGGCCTCCGGAGCTCTGACTGCCCTGCCCTCCGCGGCAGGCGGCCTGCGGCCGCGCAAAAAATAAATAAATGATAAGGGAGGAAAGAATAGGAAAAATTAAAGAAATGAGAAGAGTGGCCGCGCGAAGCGTGGCCACTGACCCATATTACTAGTATATATATATATATGTGTGTGGTACCGCAGCCCATACTCCTCGGTTTTTCAATGAAATTGGCTGAAATTTTGCATGGAAGTCCGTCTAGGTGGTGGCTCGGGACGTTTTTTTGGGATCGGCGAAATTTTGACTTCTTCTGGATTTATGTTCAAAAAACCTCAAAAATTAGGGCCCTGAAAAATGTGAATTTTACTTGTATTAATTATTAGAAGTATTATTTTTAGTTTTAAAAGCCTCAGAAACCAAAACGAGACCAAAAATTCCTTTTCTGTTTTAAACCAAATAATTTCTAGTTTCTGTGGTAAACTGAAACCATGCAATGGTCAACCATGCTCAACCTCCACATGCAATGGCTCAACGATGCATTTTGTCCTTGAACAAAATTCCTGGGAATATGATTCGTGGTTCAAAGAAAGAATTCCTTACCTACATTTCCTCCAAACTGTGAAACGAATCTCTAGCTGCCATTTTTCCTACTACAGTTCTGCTGCAGTGCTTTATTTTGTCACTGCACTCATTCCCGGTTCATCCGAAGTAAACAGTCATTCATTCGTTAAAACGAATTAAAACAAACCCTGTTAAGTGTCAAGACGGCCGCGCATCTATTGGCGATAGCCGATATTTCCTTGTTAGGACTGGCAGGGTTCGGATTGAGTGAAAAGCAAATGGGCGAGGTGGAAGGAGAAAATGAACAAGCAAAGATGAAGGGCCAGGGTGCAGGAGAGGCCTGAGCGAAGGGGTCAATCGGTACTTAGAGACAGGCAGGGTGGGTAGATATGGGATGGTGGAAAGGGTGGCACTTGGATGACTGCCTGAACTGGGCAGGGATATGTGCAATTTTGGCGCAGCTCACACGCCCTGCCTCTTCTTCACTCCCATTCGCTCATCTACTCCCGCATCGCTTCCTTCTCCTGCAAGCAAGTCAAGTCCCAAGTCCCCAGTAATATCCACCTTCGCTACCTTCTTTCTTACACCTAGAAGTGAAAAACCGAAAACTTGAAATGTATGGAACTTACGATTGGTTATATTTGAACTGATATAGATTGGCAAAGCAAAAAGCTGGCAGAGTTTATACTGTAGTACATGACGTAAAAAGCACAATTTTGAGTAAATGTTCATATAGAAAGGGTAGGATGGCGAAAAATAAGAAAGGCGAAATGGTGGGAGGCGACATTTGCCTGCTGGCTCTATTTACATGTATTCAAGTTCCGACCAAGTACCCGCAATTTTTCAGCTGAGGTGAAATGCCAGTCCGTCTTTTATCGCAAAAATGGCCAAAGTAGGCAGTTCAAAGATGTGGATCATTCGTTTGACAGGCTGAGCTCTGGCAAGAACTGGCTGCTGTCCTCTGAAACCAGCATTTGCAAGTTTTGAATGGAAGAGCAAGAAAGGGAGACTGACCGGGAGCATTTTCAGGCGAGGCAAAAAGCTGCTCACGAGTCAACCGAACTTCGGCTTCTAACCGCTGGCGGTAAGCGCTGACGTTGGTTCGGTAGAAGGCAGCTAGCTTGCCTAGCAAATCTTTCATTCAAACCCTGCCGAAGGAAGAGAAGCGGAGAACCTGGACTCAAAGCCCAGAGGTTCAGCCACACCACGAAGGCGGAGAGAAAACCGCACTCCAGACCTGCCAACTTTATTTTATAATAACTTAGCAGGACATTTTTGAGACCTTCAAAAGTTGCTTTGTCATCCAATTTCTACCCCACTATTTTAAATTTTTTCGAAACTAGTTACTCTTCAAAGACTTTTGATGAAGTATGAGCGTGCAAAAGCCAAAACTGGATTGTTAGCGATATTTTGAAAAAGGAAAATAACGCAATTTTTAAACTGAGTTGAAATTGAGAAAGATTGATATTTATTGAGCTTGATAAAATTTAGCTTTTTTTCTTTTAATAAACCCTGTAATATCAAATCCTGATGATATAGACTATATCATATAGTGACAGTATTTTATAAAAATTCTGGTAATTTTCCTCTTTCTTGCAAAGTGACAGCTCAAAAAAGCTGTACATTGGGAGGAATTAAAGTTAAAAATCTAGCAAGATATTGGCTCCATGTGAAAAGGTATTTGCAAAAATCTCATGAAACGTTTCTTAAAATGTTAATTTCTCTTAATATATTTCTCCTGGTCTGTTTCTGTCTAGCTGTGTAGTTTTTTGCTTCAGTGTTGACGGACGCTATCGAACTTATTTCTTATGAAGAGGAGTAATGAGAATGAGAAGACCCATGGCCTTGCGCTGGTTGAGGAGGCGAATACGGCGAGTGTTTTCCTGAAGCCAGTGAGCGAGAGCCTCTGCCAACACCTCTACGGCCTCGGACTCTGCCACCGCGAATCCAAACGCACCGGCCACAAGCGCCACCGACTTTCGGTTCACCTCACAATCCACATGATGCGGAGCATAGGTCCAGTTGCTTTGAGTACGAAACCTGATAGGCCTGATTGGAGGTAAGAAGGAGGCGTTGGCCTGCTGTGGACAGGGCGGAGAGAGCTTCCATTTCGGGCAACGGCTCCAACTTTTCGGCTGCTGTTCCTTCCTCACATTGCTCAATTTATACATTCATTTACAAATTGAGTGATTTTCGGGAATCAACCTGATAAAGATAGCGCTGGTACTGATGCAAGCGAAGAAGGTGCCGTGCCTGAGGATCGAAGCGAAGTTCGGTAAACTGGGCATCCTTGCTGCTTTGTGCAAGTGCCGGAAACACATCCAAGGACGCAACGTCTCCTCAACCATCGCTCATTCTTTTTGACTTGAGAAACATGTCCGCTAATGGATACGTCACATTTAATAAGCCAGAATGGGTAAAAGCGTTACCGAATTCGTCGACCTCGTTTTCCATAAGCTTTATGGTTGAGCATTCAGGCTGCAACTCGCCCCAAAGCTCCTCTGAGTCCATTTGCCAAAATTAGTGCTGAATGCAACCAATTTTGGTTGATCAAAATTGAGTAGTCAGCAACTGCGCAGACTAGTGAATCGCAGCGCGCATTTAAATGTTTAGAAGTTTTTTTTTACAAAACAGCCCTTGAAAACGGCTTCCAAATCCTATTAGAAAGGCTTCTTCAATATTTCAATTGTTGACGATTGAATGCCGGAAAATGTTTCAATTAGCTTAAACTTCGAAGATGAACTTTGCAAAGTGATCTTAAGTGTATGCATGAGGATTACGGAACAGATTATACTGCGTCGTGTCTTCTGTAAAACGTTTTAATCTGCTTTCAAATCAATTTTTGCCTATACATGAGTAAGTATGACTGTATCAATTCCATGTGGCGTTTAGAATTTAGATGAAGGCAAGCATGAAGGGGAATCTTAAATGTCTCTAGAAAGAAGGCAAGCAAAGATATAGATGAATATGTAGCCATGTCAGTATCTTCCTGCCCTAGATCCATGATCGAGGGAATAGAAAGCCAGGACAAGAACTGGAGCCGAGTCTTTAAAAGGGTCCTGAAAGAAGCTCGTGCCAAACGCGAAGGACCTCGTAGCTGATTAGCTATTCACGGAGAAGTTTAATTTTTCAGTCACCAATTTGTATGCATCAGTGGCATGCAACCTCTAATTGTACGTTTTACCGCCACATCAATACTGCTCAAGATGTTCCATTGAAACTAGACCACAACTGTACTATTATGCATATTAGTTTTTGTCTGTTGCACAAAAGGAAACCTTTTTTTGTACCTACCAAGCTATTTCCGAACTTCTCGTGACTTTACGTTTCACAGAAAAGGTAGTCGTAAAGACAACTGCTTGTGGCGCATCTGTACTTGAGTGACTTTAAACCCGGTCTTAACGAGGGCGTTTCATCCAATTGTCCCCCACTGAAGTCTCAAACCTTTTTAGCCCCCCCCCCCCCCCCCCAACATCGACTACCGAGCTTTCTCTGGCTGGGCTGAACTCACAAAGAGATATGCCAAAGCAAGGCTTGAAAGGGCAGGAGGCGGGGGGCATAATGTGGCTGTAGCAGGGCGGAGGTATGTTGTGGCTTCAATCGCCTGCTTTTCTACTCCCCACTCTGATTTGGCAGAGTGATTTGGCTGACCTCGGCGGATTTGACCGACTGCTATGGATAATGCGCATTTGCGGATGTTGGTTCAGAATAAATTGCTTTATTTGTTTTATATTGGGTTCCTGTGTTCCTGTCTCCCTTTAGCCTTAGAGCAACCTTATTACGGTTTTTGATGGTGGACGCTGCAATCATAGCTTTCAGCATAATTAATGTTATCAAATTTTTTTGAAGTTTGGAAAATAAATTTTTATGATTTAAAATGTTTGGCAAAATACAAATTTTTCAGATTTTTATAAGAGCTCTGACAAGAGGCTGACTGTCCCATAAATTGGGATACGCAATAAATTTTAACCTTATCTATGTATTTATTTTCAAATTTAGACAATTCTAAGACTTTTGGCGGTTCATGAGTGACTCGTTTCGTTTCGTGACTTTAACATGTTTTTGGCGAATTTATTGAAAACATTGCGATTGTTAAATTAACAGTTTCGATTGTTGAATTGCCACTTAAATATCTTAAGCTTTAAAATATTCATTTTAAAATTTTTCATTTTGAAATTGTTTGTTTTGGTTCATAAATACTTTTTTCTGCAAAATGCAGTACTTAGCACGCAAGTTTTCTGCGCGAAAACGCTTCATAAAAGAAATTGTGGAGTACCTTTTTCCAGATTGATCAAAAACCCAGATTTTATCCACCAAACTATCAAAACGTAAGTATCAAATTTGACAAACTTCATTGGTGGCATTGGCAGCTGGTGTAGAGAAAGCTGCGGCCAGGGTGGGTAGTATAGTAAAAAGCGAGACAGTTGGCTGAGTGCGTCTGGTTCCTGGCTGCGGTCCCCCTCAAGGTGGGTTTAAGCTTTAAACAAGCCCTCGGCGTCTCCTCCACTTTTTCCGCCGCCCATCCAGCTTTACACGAATCCCTGCAGGCGCTCTTTTCCCCCGCCACACTCCACCACCTACAAACCTCCCTTCTCCCCCGCCCTCCCTTTGTTTGCCCCCCCGCAGGGAGGCTGTCGTTTGACTCAAGGAGCATTCCTATCGTTTGCCCTCTCCAGCTTGCGGCATAGGAAGGTTGGAGGGAATCGGAAACGGAGGAGGAAGGATGGCGGCCAAGGAGGCCCCAGAGAAGGAGCCCCTCACCGAGGGAGCAGGGGAGGAAGTGAAGAGCATGGACGATGTCCTGGAGCTCGTCGGCCCCTTTGGGTTCCACTCATCCTCCCTCTCCTCCCCTCAACGCCCCTCAGGCTAGCCTGCTCTCCAGGAAGTGGCAGATCATCTCACTCATCCTCCTCGCCTGGATCACTGTCGTCTCAGGCTTCAACCCCTTCACTCCATCATAATCTAGTGGCATAGGGTGCTTGAAGGGATGGCTAACATGGTGATAGTCTTCATGCAAGTGAAGCCGGACTTTGCCTGCGCCGCGGGCGGCGCTGAGTCCTGGGAGTCCGCCAGCTCGAACGAGAGCCTCATCGGGGCCTGCCCCCTGGACGGGGAGAGCAGCTGCGATTTCGTCTACAATCCGATAGAGATGCGTCGGACGATAGTGACGGATGTGAGGCTGGAGGAGGGTGATGGGTAGAGAAGAGGATAGAGTGGATTGTAAGTGGGACATGGTGTGCGGTCGGGAGTGGGAGTCCGCGACGGCCCAGATGATCCACATGCTCGGCATCCTCGCCGGCTCCGCGGCTGTTGGACCTGCCGCTGACAAGTACTTTCTAATGGCCAAATATATTAGTGGAGGAGAACTGGCCATAGGCTTGGCCGACGCTATGTGCTGTTCGGGTTCCTGCTGTTCCAGTGCCTGTTCACGCTGGGCCAAGCGCTGGCGCCCTACTACCTCCTCTTCCTCGTCCTCCGCTTCCTATCCGCCCTCTTCATGACCGGGGCCTGGATGACACCCTTCTCCTATCGTTGCTCCCCCTTGCTCCAAAGTGGAGGAGGTGTATGAAGGAGCATAGGGTACTTCAGTGGGCGAGATGACAACGGGACGCTATCGAACGGTGGTCACAGGCCTGTTCTTCGTCCCCTACGCCCTTGGCTACGCCCTGCTCAGCCCACTCGCCTACTTCAGCCAGGACTGGCGTGTCATGTAGCACTGATGAGTTGGTGAAGGAGAAGAGGGGAAAGGGTGAGAGTATTTGAAGGCTGTTGGTGATAGGGGGTCTGTTGGTGCCGGTGCTGCCGTTCTTCTTCTGGTTCCTGGAGTCCCCACGCTGGCTCCTCGCCCGCGGACGACTGGAAGACGCCGCCGATTTGCTGGCCAACAAAATTGTTCCCAGGAACGGGCGCAGTCTCCCGCCCGGCATCGACCTTCAGCACATACTCTCGCGCATTGCAAAGGTTCCAGCGTTTTCTTCAATTGCTATGCTGCCTGGTCATGCTTTTATCTTATTAGTCGAACTCATTTACCCCTTTTCTTTAGTTGTTCTTTAGAAGAATTTATCCCGCAGTATTGTATACTCGTGCTTGGATTAATTTTTGCTGAAATGACTCACCGATTTCATTAACCAGGACATGGAGGAAAAGAAGCGCTTGCTTGCCGTAAAAGTAAGTATTGTCATTGTCAGTTCCAACCAATGTTAATTGCTGCCTCTTCTCTGATCACCCAATCTCACTTCATCATCAATAAAACGTCTTTTGTGTAAAACCTAAGCAGATCATCCGTCGGTGTCAGTTCTTTGCCGGACTTTTCACATTGCCGGACATTTTGTTTTTGACTTGTAGTATTCGTAGCGACCGATAGGGAGCTACTACGGCTACCACCATAAGTCGTGGAGTACCAAGGACTGACAATAGTACCAGGAGTAGGGCGTAGCCGGCGCAAGAACTTCAGAAAAATGGAAAAAACGAAATGTCCGGCAAAGTGTGTTGTCCGGCAAAGTACTGGAGGGCATCCGTCTAAGCGCAGAGAAAATGTCTTGAAGGAGGATGGAAACGGGGAGGTAGTGGAAGAGTCCATGCTCACGCTGCTTCGCTATCCCCGTCTCATCTGTCGCTGCCTTCTTCTGGTTCCATTCTTCTTCTACTTTGCTCAACAATTCCTCACTCTTCACCTACTTTTTTTAAGATTCTGCTCTGGTTCGTCAATAACATCGTCTACTACGGCGTGAGCCTGAACATCAGTGCCTTCTCTGGCAACCTTTTCATCAACAACACCGTCTTTGCCCTCGTAGAGGTTGCAAGTGGATGGAGTTAGGTGGGGCAAGAAGAGGGCATGGGAGTGGTTTCAGATCCCGTCCTACCTGCTGGGGACAGTACTCCTGCGCATAGGGCGCAAAGCGTCGCAGGCCCTGCTGCTACTGGTGGCAGGGGTGAGTCTGTTGACCGTGGCCTGGCTGGAGCCGGGGCCCGCAGCACTGGGGCTGGCCATCCTGGGAAAGCTGGCCATCACCGCCTCCTTCGCCGCCATCTACGTCTTCACCGGCGAGCTATACCCCACGCTCATTCGCAACTCTGGCTAGCCATTCATGCCCTTCACAAATACGGGATGGTGGAGAATAGTTTGGTTTGAGGCTTGGGGATGTCGTCGATGGCAAGTCGGGTGGGAGGTATGGTGGCGCCCTACATCGCCATCATCGCGGACATCAACAAGGACCTCGCATTCGTCCCGCTTCTCCTATACGGAGCACTGTCTCTCATCGCCGCTGCCATCATACTACTTCTACCTGAAACCAAAGGTTTCGCTTCAAAGTCCTTGCCAAACCTATAGATTGTGTGTAAAATTAGCGTCAAGGTCAGAAAACAATTTTGAACATTTCATGGAAAAATGTGAACAATCAATATATGCGAAAGTTTTGAAAAATCTAAAATCTAAAAAGTAATATTGCTTTTGAAAAATTATTGGTTGATTCAAAACTGTTTGCCTCATTCTTTGATTTGGAATTCGTCCAAAATACACGTGAGCACTGAAGCGGAATGTGGGGAAACATGTGCATATAATCTCTAGTTGAAATTGCGGTAACTATATGGTCTATCTACATCGAGAAAATTAGAACTAAGAATTTTTGCGCGGCCGAAGGCCGCCTGCCGCGGAGGGCAGGGCAGTCAGAGCTCCGGAGGCCGGAGGGCATGGGTGCGGAGGCCCCGCAGCGTAGCCTAGCATGCGAAGCATGCTAGGCGAAGCGTAGGGGCCGTAGCACCCGTGCCCGGAGGCCGGAGGAGCTCTGGCGCCCTGCCCGAAGCGGCGGGCGGCCAAGGCCAGCTTAACCAGTTACCCCATTTTTGCGTCCGTCTGTCCGCATATATATATATATATATGTCTGTCCAGGGCCGGGCCTCCGCGGTTTTTCAACGAAATTGGCTGATTTTTTGCATGAAAGTCCGCCTAGGTGGTATCTCCAGGCCATTTTTTGGGCTTGGCGTAATTTTTCGATTTTCGTCCAAAACTCAAGTTTTTGATGTTTCAAACTACTAAAATTCATAAATCACTGGTTTTTCAACGAAATTGGCTGATTTTTTGCATGAAAGTCCGCCTGGGTGATATCTCCAGGCCATTTTTTGGGCTTGACGTAATTTTTCGATTTTTGCCCAAAACTCAATTTTTTGATGTTTCAAAGTACGAAAATTCATAAATCACTGGTTTTTCAACGAAATTGGCTGGTTTTTGGCAGGTACGTCCGTCGAAATGGTATCTTGAAGCTGGCAAAAGGAATTTCCGAAATATTTGTTATTTCTCAGTTTATGGCCAAAAACCTAAATTCTTGATGTTTCAAAAATTTGAACATCCATAAATTGATGGTTTTTCAATGAAATCAGTTGAATTTTGGCATGTACGTCTCTTATGGTGATATATTGAACATTTATTTCGACACATTTATTATTTCTTGATTTATAGTCAAGAACCTAAAATCTTGATGTTTCAAAATTTCGAACATCCGTAAATTACTGGTTTTTCAATAAACTCAGCTTAGATTTGGCAGATACATTTGCTGCGGCAGTATCTTAAAGCAGTTAAAAGGAATTGCTTAGCTTATTATCTGGAACAAAGGCCGCGCATCTTGGCAACAGCCGAGAATACCTTGTTTAGAAAGAAAATAGATTTTTGTCCGTCCCTCTCTTTCAAATATTTGACCTTCACGGAATCATGATATGTTTCAGGGCGCCCTTTGCCAGATACAATTCACGACGCAGCCAATCCTAAACGCAACGATTCGCCCCGTGCTTTTCTCGATTGCTGTCACATTTAACCACTTTTATTTATCCCATTTTAGCCCCAAGCCTCTGCATTTTCAGCGGTCTATTTGTACTTTCTCCCTATCTTCTTTCAGCTGGCCTGTTAATCGATACCTACTGCACACCTTATTTTTGAAATCATCTTTGGAACAGTGCCAATGAGTTGCAAAAGATGGAACTAAACATCTGAAGTACCGCATTCTTTACACCGCGCGAGGGATGCGAGAAGAAAAGCGAGCGGGTGTAGCATATAGGTACACCGCACACCACACGCTGCCAGCTATCAGCCCACTTCAGATGCCCACCGACTTCAAACCCAGCAGCTGCACACAAACAAACTGCTTCCCTTTTATGACCGCACCATTCTGCAAAACTCTCCTCATCACTGCCCCCCTGTTGCATCTGTCGCCTGACTGCTGAAAAAACGATCCAAGGGGCATTAAATCAGCCGGGTACAAAGACTGGTTTGGCGCGGCACGGCCCTTCCTCCTTCAGTCAGCTGACTGATACTCTTCAAAGACACAAACACCGCCAGCATGAGCTCTGACACTGGGCCGCTCCCTCCGGCGCCCTTCCGTCGCCGCATCTCCTCCCAGCCGGACAGCAGCTCTTCTCACCTCCCTCTGCTTCACCAGGTCACCCAGATCCAGTCAATGCTTCGATGGCCTATTCCTAAAAGGCGGGCATTTGCAGCTGGGAGCAACGCTGCACGCGCTGGGACATGCGGAGGCGGAGAAATGGATATCTGCCGGCTCGGCAGCTGCAGAAGAGATTGTTCTAATGGGCGAGGCGTCTGAATGGCTGGTGAAGGCCTGGAGCCAGGACGGGGCTCAATCAGAGCGCGCCTTTCAAGGTTGCCCTTCTTCCCCTCCTTTCCCTCCTCTCAACTGAGGGGTGAAAAGCGACTTTGACTATGAACCGAAGGACTCCTGAGCATACTGGAGCAAGGGCTGAGTGGAGTGGCAAGCGACAGCCTGGACCTGTTGGTGGGCGCACTCGGCTCTCGCACTGTCCTTATTCAACTCCCCGCTCAATTCCTCGCCTGAGCAAGTTTTGAAGACGTAGGTGTCCTTCTGGCAAGCTGCCGTCCCGCTCCTCTTCGACTCCGACATGTCCTACGGCACCAGCTATCGCAACGCCCTCCTATTCGCTCTCACCCTTTACGACGCCAATCATGTTCACCCTCTTTGCTCTCAGTTGCTGGAAAGGAGAAGAAAGATGTGCAGGGAGAGAATAGATTGGGCGAGCTTTTTGCGGCAGTGCCGGGGCTGAGAAGCAGTTTCCTGGGCTCTGCCGCCAAACGCTTCGAGGAGGCTTTCCACACCGTCCTCAGACGCCGTCACCGAAGCGCCTCTCAAGTCCGTTCTTGTCTCTTTCAAGTATAATCAGCCTCAATCAAGCCATTTTCAACAACAGAGCTCGGAAGGCAGTGAGAGCGAGCCGCGCCTCAACTCCAGAGGCCGTCTGCACCGCTCTCGCGTAGTTTGCCAGCAGTTATGCTCCCTTCTCAACCAGAAGAATTGGCAGAGCCGAGAAGAGGGACGGGTGGAGTTGTTGGAGCCGATAGAACCAGCCTTCCGCAAGCTGAGCATGGTTCGCGAGGTGGACAGCGCTGGCAAGCTCATCTGTCCGCCTGGTCTCTTCCACTTCTTGTATTACTAACTCTAGCTAACGATCATTTCCTAAAGATGAGGACGAGTTGATGAAAGCAGCCAAAAAAGACCTCACTCAACCGCTACACATTGCCGCTGGTGTGTCCACTTCATTTCATGTAGTAAAAGGTGAGCAGTGGATTACCTAACCTGAGGTGAGGAAGTGAAAGGGGAGGAGGCAGTACCAAAATCAGTCTCAAGCGGCGGTCTGTCCACTCCTCATTTCGCGGTAGAGTGATTCCGGCTCTAGGATATTGAGGGTGAGATAGGGTGTTTGCAGGAGCGGGTGATAAACGTGAGCAATGCACCGCCGGTAAGCCTACGGAAGGAGGCGGGTGGGCGCTGGCACATTGGCCAGGGCTCCGGAGGCCTCGTCACCGCCGTCAGCCCAGTCTTATCACAGAATCCGTTCATTGACCCTCTACTCACACTCATCCGACCTCACTCCATCAATGGATCAATTGAGGAGCAACGTTTGGCTGGCCTGCTTCGGGCCCTCGGCTCGCTTCAGCGTGGACAACTCCGAGGCTCCTGCCACCAACTCCCTGGGCAAGCTCTAAATGGGCAGTTGATGAAAGGGAGAAGAGGAAGTGGATATCTTGAGGCCTGCCGATCATGAAGACTGCCCGCTACTCAGTCCAGGCCAAGGTGCTGCAGGACTCGGAGGCGGGGAACGGGGAGCTACAAGACAATCTTTCCCTCATCGGCGTCCTCGCCGACTACAACAAGGTGCCTGCTCCATACCTCCTTCTATCGAATCAGAATGAGAGCTTCAGGAGAGTGCATACAAACTGAACCCCGTGGTGGTGCCTCCGGAGGACTACACCACCTACTATGGCGGCATTTCCAATGGACTCCTCTGGCCTGCCTTCCATGGATTGTCAGAGTAATGCCTAAAAACTCAAGGGTGTGATAGTGGGAGAGAGAAATCGATTGAAGGTACATTTCTCCAGACTACGACAACGCTGCCATTCTGAAGGCCCACTGGGCTGCCTATGTTCGCGTCAACTATCAGTTTGCGCTCAATGCTGTTCGCAACTCTCGGGCTCAGGTTTGCTCATTACGTTTATCAAATGATGGACAGAGACTTCAGACCATGTATGGAGATCGAGCTTGTTTAACATAATCATTCATAATATTCATGTTCCATGCTGAGACTTTTCCCTCCTTGACAGGATTTCATCTGGATCCATGACTATCACCTGCTGCTCACTGGAATGATGATGCGCAATTTCGACCCGCATCTTGAGGCTTCCTTTCCTATCTTTCGTGGACTAATTTTGATAGGGCGCAATGCTTGAAGGTGGGCTTTTTCCTGCACATCCCCTTCACACCGCCCGTGGACTTTTTCGCTCGCTATGGCAACGTTGGGCTGGCCGTGCTGCGCGGCCTGCTTGGCTTCGCCCGCGTCGGCTTCCAAACTCGCGCCGATCGCGACTCCTTCCTCAGCCTCGTCGCCCTCCACCTACCAGCTGCTGGCATTCATGTTACCCTTTCTTCCCATCGCATATTCATTACTCCCCTCTTTGTCTTGACAGTACGACAAGGTGGTGGACGCGTACGCGGTGAGACTGGAAGGCTGTACAGCCTCCCTCGGCGTCTTCCCCGTCTCCATCAAGAACGATGCTTTTCTTGCCCTACGGGACGACCCAGCCATCAAGGTCAGCCAGCCTCGTCTTCTCCTGTGCCTGAGAAGGCTATGTTGCAGGAGAGGGCAGCAAAGATCAGAGCGGAGATGAAGGCGAAGATGGCGGGGGATGGTCGAGTCTTCTTCTCCGTCGAGCGCTTCGACTACACCAAAGCGATCAAGGAGAAGATACTGGCCTGGCGCCGATACATGGAGAAGTACCCGGAGCGGCATGGCAAGGACACACTTCTACAGGTCGCCGTCACCAATCGACGCGACGTCGAGTCCTACCGCAAGTACCAGGATGAGGTTATTACCTGCAAACTCTCATGCTCTCTGAAAAAGATATTGTGAATGCAGACAGCAGCAGAGGCAGAGGCCATCAACAGAGACTTTGCATCGAAAGAATACCCGGACTGGCGACCTCTCTACTTCCAGACTACTGGACTAGACCGACCGGAACTTGTTACTCGGTTATTATTGCTTGGAGTCTAGCCTGAGTGGGGCCAAATCTCTTTTCCGCCTTTCAGCTACCTGGCCATGGACGTGGGCGTGGTGACTCCGCAGAAGGACGGCATGAACCTGGTGGCCAAGGAAATGGTCTATCATCTCCAGTCAGGGAGTTGACAAGGCTTTTGAGGCTCAAAATTGACAGATCATCTGCAACCCTGAGGCGGGTCTGGTGCTCTCCTGTGGGGCTGGAACGGAGCAGCAGCTCCGAGCTGCCGGTTTCCACCCGAAGAGCGGCGACCGCGCCTATCACGCCGTCCCTGACGTCCACGACACCGACGCCTATGCCGATGCCTTCTTCCGGGTCTCTCCCTGCCTCTCCCAGAAGGAAATTCGCACCCAAATATTTGTTACAGGCAGCAACGGAGGAGACAGAGCTGAGGATAGTGCATGGACGGGCGCTCTATGATTTCGTCTACGCCAACGACATCGACAAGTGGAGCTCCACCTTCCTGGACCCCAGCTGGACCCAGGATGTCATCAAGCCCCTCAAGGCACTCTGCACAGTCATCTTCGCCCTTTCATAGCGGAGGATGTTTTGAGGTGGTGACGCTGAAAGACTTCCACGGACTGCTGATGCAAACGAGGGATGTCCGGCGGCAGATTGTGGCCCGCATTCTCAAAGTATGCATCAGACTTTCCATTTTCTCTAAAGAGTGGATGTAGTGGAGTGCAGGGCATAGCCATCCGGCAACACTTTGGCGTGAGTCTACGACGGGCCAAAGAAGCCTTGCTGGCCAGCCTTGAGCAGAGCAGTCCGCCCATGCTCAGTCTCACCCTGGAGGAGAACCCGCAGGCTCGTCTTCGTCTGGACATCAGCGACGAGCTCAAGGTTCCTTTTCTGCCTTCAGGCCAGATAGGTAAAATAAGCTGATTTATGCCTAACCCTTTTTCAGTCAACTATAATCCAGATTTACATGAATTATTTTATAGTTGATTGAAAAAGGGGATAGGCATAAATGAGCTCCATAAATGTAGGAGCTGGACATGGACCTGGCCTTTCTGTCCACGGTGGGCGCAGAAGATCGGGAGGACGACATCGATGCTTTCATCGGCACACTGGAGCAGTACCACAACACTTCTGTCCAAGCCTATCGGTGCACTGGCTCAGCAAAGATCAGTGTCAGCCCAACTGATTGGAGTTGAGGGAGGAGTTCGACGAAGTCTTCAGCCTCATGTGCGAAGGCGACCACTTCAACTTCTTCTTCAGCGACCGGGACGGAACTCTGAAGCCCTACGCTTGCACCTACCCCACATCTATTCAGCCATCCTATTCCGGTTTCTTTGGCTTGAGATGGAGGATGCTGGAGTGTGGTGAAAGCTTGGAGTGATCCAGGAGTGATCCAGGCGACCTTCGCGCACCGCTGTGTCCAGTTCTCTGCCATCCTCACCTCAGCCCCACTGGTGAATACCGGCATTCTGGACGTGAACACCATGCCCGACGGATACTTTGCCATCGGCGCCTCATGTTCTTTTCTGGCTCTCAAATCAGCTCTTGTCATCTGTTCCAGTGCAGGCGGTCGGGAGTGGTATCTGGAGGCAGGGCGACACTTCCGAGATGACAGCATCGCAGCCAGCGCCTTAAAAGCTCTCGACGCCGTCTACGAGCGCATACAACGCCTTCTTCAGCTCCAGATGTCACTCTCTTATCCACTTTCGATTGATTGATTTGTTTACTTCCGAAATATTCTCTTCTTTTTATTACTCTCCTTCCTCTGGCAGACAATAGCCTCTGTCAGGTTCGAAGACTTCCGCTGGCTAGGTTCCGGTCTTCAGCGCCACTACGGGCAGATCACCGTCGCTCGCCAGGACGTCTACACCAGCGTTGACCCTGAGCGCTCACTCGCCTGGCTCAATGCAGACCCTTCCTCCTCTCCCCTTGTCACTCCACAAGTCCACACCCAGCAGTGAATTGAAGATGGTGGAAAGCGTGGTGCACCTGGTGGACAAGCAGGACAAGCTACTCGCCATCAGCGACAACGCCACCGACATCCGCATCCACGTTCAGGACCCCGGCAGAGGACTCGCCTTCCACAAAGGACACGGCATCCAGTGCCCCACCTCACTCAGCCCTCCACAGCAGCCTGAAACAAGACCTATTGGCAGACTGCTGACGAAGCGACTGGGCTTCCAGCTGGAGGAGGCGGGGACGCGGATTCTGGTCTGCGGGGACTCCGCCTCCGACCTGCCCATGCTCCACACCTGCCTCCAGGCCAACCCCGCCGGCACCTTCACCGTCTGGGTCACCACGTATCATCCAGCCTCTGCTCCCTCTTCTCTTGCCCTCTAGACTCTGCTTCTTGCAGCGACGAGGCCCTGAGGGAGCGGGTGCGGAGTCTCTGTGGAGAGCTTGGCAACCGCCACTTTGCCTTCGCCAGCTCTCCGGCCGTCCTTCTGGGTGCCATGGCTCAGGTGCCCTTTTTTAGCCTTTTTGACTCCTGCAATGACTGATGAAAAAACAGGCAACGATTCGGGAGATTCGCCTGAGGCCAACTCATGGCACCGCCAACCAACCCTCTCCACTTGACGATTGACTTCGCTCAAATGATTAAATTTTTTCCTCTTTCTGTCAAGCTGTACAATCAAAATCCGTGTTGCTGTGTGTTAATTGTGGTTTCCTTCGCTTAGTCTATGTTTTCTTAGATCCATTCACTTTCGCTCTTATTTTCTTATTCTTTTTATGTTTTATAAAAAAATAAAGTCGCATCGCATCAGTGACAGTTATTGAAAAAGACATCACCCACATAAACAAGGCGAATCTGTGAAACATTTTTAAAGGCGTATAAAATGTGAAAATTAAGACAATATTTTTGCTGAAAGCCAAAGGCTTAGGAGTTGCAATAGGGCGTACGGCAAAAGCATTTCTGGATCTCGAACCCTACAATTTGCTTCTTTAGAAAATTCTTCTAATGAGTATAGGGAAAAAAACAGGCGTATTCTGCCGTCTTGAGTTGGGAAGAAAGTTGACGTTTGGGATGCTGTAGCTTCTCGTCTGGTGGGAGGTAGGGGAGGTGCAGTTTCTCATCTCCCATGGGATAGCCGACCAGTTGGCTGCTTTGCTTCCAGAAGCAGTAGGAGTTGTTGCTATTAATGCGGTGAGCCAGCTGCATGCGGTCATCTCTGTATGACTTCCGGAAATACTCCATTTGCACCGCCTTGCTCTGCCTGTCAATATCACTTTAGCTGACGCAACGGGCAATATGAAAGTTTATGGGTCTACTCTGCTTTAGGACTGCATGAATAAAAGGGTAAGAATCATTAAAAGAGCGTACTTGAGACGAATATCTCCGCAGACGCCCTGGCGTGAGGAGATCCAGCAACCCCGGTAGCCGTCGTAGTTTTCCTCTACTTCGGAAATGTTGAAGGAGAGGATTTGGGCCAGCCGCTGCTGTTCGGCCATGGTTCTTGGATTGTTGCGGAAGTAGGCGTCCCAGCTACGTTGATAGGTCTCATCGCCGCGGCCGTAGGACTCGGAAGTTTGCGCTGTCTGGTTGATGCAGCAGCTCATTCCATCGGTCAGCCCCAACGCCCTGTCATTCAAATACCAACTATTAATGTCCTTTTTGAGGTAAAAATTACTTAACATTTGCAAAATTTACTTCGCAATTTTTTTAGGGCGCAATGGAAGATAAACTTTTCTGTAATTAGCCAATGAATCATAATTTTACAGTGAATTGAGCTATGCTTTATCGTAGCATAAACTTCAATCCACGTAAATTTCGCTCTGATTCAACGGTGGATTGAGCATTTGTAAGCCTCGTCGACTGCGTTGATTGCATAGGTTAGTATCGAAACAATAAACGTAACGCTCCGTACAAACGAAACATAATATTAACCTTACCTGCATAGCCTGTGAATTTGAAATTATCTTAAAAACAAAAAAAATTATCAATACAATCAGAAATTGATAAAGAAAAATCGAATTTTTCCACTTGTTCGTGAAGTAATTTTAATTCATAATTTATTGTCATTATTGTGAATTTTATTTCAAAATTTGGCTGAAAAATGCATGAATAGCAGTTAGCAATATAAAAACTCCATGTCTGAATTCTGTGCTGAATTCTAAAAAGGTTTATGTTGCAGAATTCGTTAAAAAATAAATGCATTTGTAACTTAATGGTTTTCGGAAAACAGTTTAGCTTTCACATTGCCTCCTTATATTTCACATAATCACATTGTACTGCTGAATCTCATGTAGGTAGTGTTCGGATTCTTACCGTAAATTCATAATTGTAGTTTTTCTTGTTGGCTCATAGGATATTTTTGCAGTCATTTCAAAAAGCAGTAAAAGGGTATAAAATAGTTGAAACAACAATAAACCCGCCTTCTTGCAATCCTATAGTCAACAGCGGCAAGAACAAAAGTGAAATGATGTCCATAAATGCGCGGATCACTTGCGGCGACTCTCCGATTCAATGGCCTCGATAGCTTCCAAATCTTGTGGATCCAACTTCTTGATCTCTTTCCCTTCAAAATGTCCCTTAGGGTAAGCCCTGGTGAACTGACTGAATAGGGTGGGTACCAAAGTACTGCTGAATCTCTTGTATGCAGCGGTGGGTGAGGGGGGAGTCGACAAAGTTGACGGCGATGCCGGCCTTGCCGAACCGCCCCGTGCGTCCAATTCGATGCAGGTATGTCTGAAGATCTTCTTGAAGTGGAGCAAAAGGAGGCAACGCTGCTAAAAGGTGACTTCGAAATCGGGGCCGGTGGGCTTGAATCGGTTGGGGCGGTTGGGGTCGGGCTGGACGAGCATGGGGACGTCGTAGTTGATGACGAGGGTGACTTGTCGGACGTCGATGCCGCGGGAACAGACGTTGGTGGTGATGAGGACCTTCTCTTCCCCCGCCTTGAAGCGCTTGATCACCGCCGACCGCTCCTCCACCGCCAACTCTCCCGACAGAATCCCCACCACATGCCCCTCTGCTCGCATCCGCTGGGCCAGCCTGGAGTCTGCCCTATTGAAGTGAGGGCGGATGCATGAGACGGAGTGGGACCAGTTGGCGGATGCCTTGGTGTGGCAGAAGATGATGGACTGTCCGATGGTCAGACAGCCGTAGAGGTTGAGGATGGCGTCTAGTTTCTCCTCACGCGAAGACACCTCCACCACGTACTGCAGGATGGTGTCCAGGGCCTGTAGGATGGTTACAGGGATTGATGGATTGATGGATATAGAGAGTAAGTAGTGTACCTGTTCCTCGCGTCTGACGGTGATCATGATGGGTGGCTCTCCGTTGGGTCCGGCGTCCACAATCTTCTCAGCGAAGGCCATGACGTCGTCGTCGTAGGTGGCGGAGAAGAGGAGGAGCTGGCAAGCGGGGCTGAGCATCCGTTTGATGCGGATGGACTGGTCCTTGTGCCCCTGCTCAGAGATCATCACGTCCGCCTCGTCCAGCACGAAGACGCGCAGCTTGGCAGGGTCCAGGACCCGGAGCTTGGTGAGCCAGTCCAGCGCCGTCCCCGGCGTCCCGATCACCACCTGCTCCGTCAGCGCATGCCCCCGGGCCAGTCGGTTCCCCCGCACCGCGTACGCCACCCGCACCCCGCTCAGGAACTGACCCATACGCTCCACCACGTCCCCGATCTCAAATACCCCTCTCCTCACTAAGAGCTGGTTCAAGGAGGAAAGGGAAGGGGTGACCTGAATGGCTAGTTCGTAGGTGGGTGCGAGGCAGAGGCACTGAGGGTAGGCGGCGGCGGCATCGACGCGGTTGAGCATGGTGAGGACGAAGGCCGCCGTCTTCCCCGTCCCCGACTGGGACTGGGCCACCATGTTCGTCGGCGGCTCACCAATCAGCACCGGCAGCGCTACCTCAACAGCCATTCACCTTCTCTTCAAAGGGGAAATGGAAGGAAAGGAAGTACCTCCTGAATCTTGGAGGGAGCGTGGAAGCCCATGGCGTGGACGCCGCGGACGAGGTCCTCCTTGAGACGCAGCTCGTGGAAGCTTTTCACGCTGAAGAGTGGACTGTTGGTGGGCACGTTGTTGATGTCGATGTCTCGCTCCGGCAAGCGCACCTGTCCACAATCTTCAACTTTGAATGAGGACCCATAACTTGAGGAAAGCAAACGAGTTGATCGTGAAGGAGTTTGTTGATGGAGGAGACGAGGGCGCGAGATCCTTCCGGCCCCTCGTTCAGCTCTTCCGCGTCCCAGCCGTCTGTGGCCACCCTAGCGATGCATTTTCCTTCCTCCTCATTGTTCTGATGGAAAGATGGAGGAGTGGAACTGAGAAGGGGCGCTGTGGCTGGCTCGCGCTGGCAGGAAGGAAGGTGGAGGAGCGGCAAACGCTTGGTTGCTGCCGAAATTGCCCACAAAGCCCGTCATATTTCCCTCACCTCAAACGCAGGCCAGCAGATTGCACAATGCACAGAGTGGGGTGCTGGGGTGTTTTGAGTTTGGGGTGCGAATGCCGGGGAGGTGGGGGAAGGGGGGAGTGTAGGCAAGAGCGCGCAGAAGAGGAGGCAACCCTGGGCTGGCGGGTGTGGGGCGTTGTAGTCCGTTTGCGTTCCTGGCAAAAGCATACTGCCTGCCTTGGGGGAGAAGGGGGAAGGGGAGGAGTGAACGATCGTCGTGCTGGGACCAGGCGGGGGCGGGGGCCATGGCGGGTGCCGGCGGGGATGGCGTCTTCTTCAGGGCGCTGAGTCCGCGGCCCAGCCCCAGCTCCGGTGTTCCTGGCGGTGTCCGCCAGCCTGGTCCACGCACAGCACCTCAATCAGAACAAAGGATGAAGGGCCGAGTCTTTTTGACTGCCTTATAGAGCGATCAAAATAGAAGCACGTGAGTGTCCAGTAAGAATGTCAAGTAGATGAGCAAAGAAAAGTGGGGGGAACCGATTTCCTCCTGGCTGCCTTGACGAGGAAGCCTGGGCGGTGTAGTGGCTTGTGGAGAGCCGGGGTTGGCGGGTGCTGCGGTTCCCCCGTTCGTACCCCCACGAACAGGACGACCACGCCCGAATCGCACTTCCACCGGCTGACTTGTCTCCGCCAGGCCTTAGGGCCTTCTCTTCTCCATATGCCCCAGCATGAAAGACCTCGAAGTTACAAACCAGTGTCATTAGGAGCAGGTTGGTCTTGGCTGTCAGAGTCCTTGAAGGTGCGCGGGGAACTGAAACCGCCCAAGCCATCTCCACTGTTGGACGAACCTGCCAATCATTTACGCTTCAAAAACTAGGACGAGAAGAGAATGAAAAAGAATACCTGAAGCAGAGCCAAAGGCAGATCCAAAGCCTCCTTTGAAGGCCGCCGCCCCGCCCCCACCGCTTCCGCCAAATGTACTGCTACCTGATCATTGAGACTCTGAGAGGCTTGTGTGAGGTGAGCAGCTGGTGAGTCTGAGAACCAGTGGAGGAGGCAGGTTGAACGCTGCTACCGAAAGCTGCCGCATTCGTGCTGCCAGGGCTGATGTCCTCCGGCAGCTTGAAAGCCCCAAACGCCTCCACATCCACTACTCTTTCATCGCCAGCACACGATTGGTTCAAGGCGAAGGAGAACCTTGGAGGTGGCAGCGAAGCCTCCGCCGGCGTTGCTTCCCGTTCGCATGTTCTCCATCTGAGAACTGGGATAGATAGAGGGAGGAAGTGAAAGGGGGTGGAGGAAAAGTGCCTTGTTGCTGAGACGAGCAAAGTCTTCGTCCTTCTCCTGCTGGTGAGCAGCGGCAGCCCATGGGTCCTCCTCCGTCATGCTGGTGTCAATACTTTGCCGGACAGTTTATTGTCACCGGTTAGGCTGGTTGTCAATCTTGGACTTTGCCGGAGAAAATGCCACAGGACTTTGCCGGAGAGTGTGCGATTTTTTTCTCCGGCAAAGTCCAAGGTGGGTAACCCAATAATGACCCTGGACTTTGCCAGACATTTCTAAAAATTCTCAATTTAATTCTAAATTCTCAATACATAATTCTCAATTCTAAAAATTTCTAAATACATCAGTACAAATATGATGGAGTATAGTTAGTCTATACCGAGTTCGTCATGCTACTAGTTAGTCTGCCTACTGCCAGGAGTAGTACTAGGATACTGTTTACGGCAACCCCTTAGGCTTAGTCAAAATGCGTGTATACTGTGGCAGTACCACCCATAGTTGCTTAGGAGCCATGATCCATACTGTGGCAGTACCACCCATAGTTGCTTAGGAGCCATGGTCCATACTGTGGCAGTACCACCCATAGTTGCTTAGGAGCCATGATCCATACTGTGGCAGTACCACCCATAGTTGCTTAGGAGCCATGGTCCATACTGTGGCAGTACCACCCATAGTTGCTTAGGAGCCATGATCCATACTGTGGCAGTACCACCCATAGTTGCTTAGGAGCCATGGTCCATACTGTGGCAGTACCACCCATAGTTGCTTAGGAGCCATGTCCGGCAAAGTCCAAGGTGGGCAAGCCAATATTGACCCTGGACTTTGCCGGACACTACACTTTACCTCCGGCAAAGTCCACGTTGGCAACCCATATGTCCGGCAATGTGACAAATTTTAGGAATAGTCCGGCAATGTACTGGAGGGGTCATGCTGGTTGATCGGGCTGCAGTAATTAGAAAGCGACAGTGAGGGTGGAAGGAGGGGTGCAGGGAGGGGGGTCTCTGCTGCTGTGTGCGTAGACTCCGACTGCGCCATCCTCCTGCTGCCCCACCTTGGATGCGCAGGACTTTCACTTTCATCAGCCTCCACTTTTCTTTCTACTTCGTAAACAATTTAGCAAAATTGTCATGCTTTTGCCCTTCTTAGACAAAATATTGTTCCAAAGCTAAGATGCTAACGAATAAAGCTAAGAAATGAATTACTGCTATTTACGCTGCGTTTATATCGAATACTTGACCACTTATTTGAAGGGCTGCCATAATGCGAAATTTAATAAATCTATTGATTTTCGTTGAATAATGATTATCAAATTTTCAGTGTATTTTAGGGTTTACACGTATTTTCGAATTCCTAAAATAGACATTCATAGGCTCAACAGAATTATAAAGTTGGAAGAATAATCAGTTTCACAAAATCTTCAAAACGAAAAAGGAATTTTCGATTAGCAGTAACTAGTTTTGTCAATGACGAAGAGACGGATTGCTAGTTTTTCTTGCGGAGTCAAGGGATGGTTAGAGGATAGAGGGCTGGATGGGGGAGATGTGAAGTGGGGGTGAATGGGCGACATTGGCCGAAGGATGAGGTGCGAGAAAAGCAGACTGCAGAGCATCTCCGGGGCCGCCGCTCCAAGCGATTGTGAGCATACGGAAATGTCGCTCCGTCTCCTCCGATCGTGAGCCTTCTGTCACCGTCGTAGCTGTCTCTCTCTGCTTTGGCCTCCAACTACCTTCACTCATCCACTCTCACAGAAATAGAAGCAAAACTTAAATAAGCGCATGGCGAATTGGCATAGTGGTCGGTTGAAGGCGAAGGCAAGAATTGGAAAGAGCAGTGTGTAGCAGCTCTGCATCACTTGCGTTATCTAGTAATGGCTGAGTTTTGTAAAGGTTGCATGAGAGCTAGAGAAAGAAACCTCGAGGAGATGAGCAGCGTGTAGAAAGTTGGGGCTGTGGTAGTGGATGGAGTCACGAGTGAAGTAGATGACGAAGTACATGAAGTAGAGGAGGACGAAGAAGACGGCGTGTGCCACGGTGCAGGGCAACAGCATCCCAGTGGCCCGCATATTCTCCCTTTTCATTTCATATTAGCCGTCATTCTAGGCTCTGAATCTTCCTGGTCTGCTCTGGCCTTGCCTGGTCTGATATCGGGAGCTGAGGTTGGCTTGATTCTGAGTCTCCAGGCGTCTTTTCTTCGCGTTCTGTTGCCTGATCACCAGCAGGAGCCCAACGGCCGTTATCTCCAGGGATAAGCCTCCAAATTCCAATCAATTGTGCATCGGACAGCTATGCTGCTCTAGTTCTTATTGAAGAGGTAAAGAGGTTGATTGGAGAGAAGTGAAAATGATGAGCCTGAAAGAAGAGCGGGAAGGAGGAGTTCCTTGGGAGGCAGATAGACCGCTACGTGTCTGGCAGAACGAAAACCAAGCAGAGCGCACGGCAAAATCCACTACATTTTCCGCTTCTTCACCTAAACCTACTCACCAGAAACAATCCAAACCTAAAAATTTGAATCCGATTTTGCGTCATGCTTGTAATTTGAAATAAGAGCATGAACCTGAAATGCGACCAGATAAAAGGCGAGCCAGTAGGTTTTTCCATTCTCGTAGCTGCTGATCTGGCGAGAGAAAGAGGGAAACTTTGTCGAATCTCTGGGGAGTTGGAAGTAACCTTATAGGTGGCCACGGCTCTCTCCACTGCCATCACCACCTGACCCAAGCTCACTGCGAATACAGCAATGGAATGCACGCGATAAGTCAGGTGCCCACGATTGCGCCCGAGTTCCCCCACTGTAATTCAAGTTTTTTTATCATTGCGCTAAAGATGTAGCCAGGGAGTGCTGACCAGTTGACCAGTTCGCTTCGCCGCTCGCATTGTTGCAAAATGAAGACATCTGCTGCGATATTTCCAAACCCCTTGCGAGGAAGGGTAAGGATGTGATAGTGATGTAAAAGTTAAAACTAAATGTGAGCCACCGATAGAGCTGACCAGCAGCCATGATGGTAGAGGCGATTGTGTAGCTGACCAGGAGAATGCGAAGGTTGTTGTGGAAGCCTTTGTATAGGCTCACGGAGATCACCAGTGCTAAACTCAGCAACACCCCTGCAACAGGCAATCCTTTGTCAACGCCACAAAAAGTTTTAATTAACCCAATGCAGCAAATGTACATTGCCCAAAGATTGTCAGGAAAAACAGAGACGTTGACCTCTCAATTTCTAGGCATCCTTTCATTCTCGAAAATTAATTGTCCACTTTCAATTCACAATGAGAAAGCAATAAGCATCGATTAAAAACCCACTGACCAGAAGAAATAAAATGTGAAATTTATGGTCAACACTATGATGCTTTTTAGGCCTCGATTGACAGCAGGGATCTTTGAACAGCAATGTATTTTTTAAAAACCATACCTAAGACGGCAAGAGAAAATGAACAGCAGAATTTAAAAAAGCAATAAAATAAACAGAACATGACTGTTCAAAAAGAGAATGGATGATCGTCCTTATACAAGGTACGAAGCGAAAGAGAAGGTTTCATACTAAAGAATAATGGATTGTTGCATTTGGTTTATCTAACTTCAATCAACAGAAGTGACCAATCCTCTTAAAACCGATGCAGTACCTTACACCGTTCCGCCAGTTAGTCACCTTAATATGGCTTAATCTGAATAAAAACAAGGTATTCTTGGCTATCGCCAAGATGCGCGGCCGTTGTTTGCCTCTGCCCTGCAAAATTAAGCTGAATTTATTGAAAAACCAGAAATTTATGGATGTTCGAATTTTTGAAACATCAAGATTTTAGGTTTTTGACTATAAAGCAAGAAATGATAAATTTTTGAAAAAGTCCTTTTCGCAACTTAAAGATGTCACCATGACAGATGTACATGCCAAAAATCAACTGATTTCACTGAAAAACCATCAATTTATAAATGTTCACATTTTTGAAACATCAAGATATTTGGTTTCGACCTAAATCGGGAAAAAAATAAATATTTCTGAAAATCCTTTTGCCAGCTTCAAGAAATCGCATCACCGGATGTACCTGCCAACAAGGTAATATCGGCTATCGCCAATAGGTGCGCGGCCAATTTCCATATCAAAATTGCAAAATATAAAAACTATCGCCTATTTTTATAAACCTAACATCCTTAGAGCCATAAAATAATACTATCTGCAAATTTTCAGCTCAAATATTGAATGTCTGAAAGACA
Source organism: Ptycholaimellus sp. GST1_10 (assembly GCA_030248095.1). Classification (NCBI taxonomy): domain Eukaryota; kingdom Metazoa; phylum Nematoda; class Chromadorea; order Chromadorida; family Chromadoridae; genus Ptycholaimellus; species Ptycholaimellus sp. GST1_10. The sequence continues at coordinate 114,223 of JASANA010001007.1, forward strand.
TCTTTTTCAATATAGTTTCAAATAATTAAAATTATTATTAATGTTAAGCAATGAAATAAATCAAGTAATGATAATGATTATCAAACGAAAGTAAAATGTAACTGGTATACGCCTAGTTTTGTTTTCTGATGCATTTAAATAGTAATAATTAATTAATAAAAAGAAAATGCGATTTTTCGAAACTTTTTCGAAATTTATGACCCCCGTTTTAGACAATTTTTAGCATAAATCCAGAACCAATCAAAATGGCGCCGATCGCAAAAAAACGCCTCGAGCCACCACCCAGGCGGACCTTCATGCAAAAAATCAGCCAATTTCGTTAAAAAACCGCGGAGTACTGGCCGCGAACGGACACATCCTAGGGCGCGACAGCGCCCTAGTTATGAATGGGTGATCGAGTTTTTGGGTGGTCGCGTGTCACGAGGTTCAGCGCCTTGGATGTTGAATGAAACCATGGACATTTATACACCAATCGAAAGCTTGTAAAGAGATCTCGATGAGGAAAATCGTAGAATATTGATTTTAGCCTTAGAATTTTAGAAATTTTGAAAAACCTGAAAAAAAGGTAAAAAATTATGACTTCTCTGTCTTTGAAGTGCTCTAATTTTAGAACAAAAGCGAAATTCAAATATCCAAGAATTACGTGTTTTAGCAAATTTTCTCAGCTTTCCAATGGTGCTATTTTTGTTATAAATTACATGGAGAAATTTCCCAATCAATTCAAGTTTTTGAGAGCAATTTGGTTCGATTTTGTGCTCTACCCATTTCGCTTATGTTTCAATGAAGCCAAACTGCGCATTTTTTTAAAACTGATGCGCAGGTTAGCTTGTATGCAATAGGTTTGTGAGCTTTATGGGGACTTATAGAGACATCGACCTAGCTATAAATGGTTTGTGGTAGATAGATAGATCCTATGGCGCCCTAGTTATGAATGGGCAATCGAGTTTTTGGATGGTTGCATGTCACAAGCTACAATTTCTTGGATATTGGATGAAACCTATAACATATATTTCAATCAAAAGCTCGCAGTGAGACATAGATGGAGAAAATAGTGAAATTTTGATATTAGCCATAGAAGATAAAAAATTTTAAAAAAATACCTGGAAAAATGCTAATACTTCAATTTTTTTATCAACTGATGGTCAGGTTAGGTTAGAGCTTCATGGAAAATGTACCTACCAAACAAAAACACCAAGCGATGGATTTTCCTCAATGACAGTTTGAAGCCTTGTTCATGTGGCAAGTAAATATTAAATATCTCTTCCACATGGCGAGGTACTAGACAAGTCTAAAATGCTACAGCATGAGCCACTTATGAATTGTCAATCATCAAAAAGAACTAGACTAAGTGTGACAAAATCGTGATAAATTTTGAATAATATTATAAACCATTTTGAGTTAAAATTTTAACAGGTTCGACTAAAAAATCCACTGATCATTCATAAGCAGGCGGCAATTTTGGCACAGAGGACAAAAATTAGTGAAAGATAAAATAGAAAATATAACTTGTGAAATAATAAAATATGTTAAAATGTGCTTTGAAATAAGATAAAAAAAATTCTGAAATTTTAGGCATGATAAAATTATAAATTTACTAAAGGAGGCATAACAAAAAAAGCCAACAAAATTGAAATTAAATCAAAAATAGAAGGGTGAAGTTAAATTTAGCTGGCATCTTCTACATGATCAATTTTCATTCTAATCTGAATCACGCTTCAACTTTGACATGAATTTTAAACATTTTACACTGTTCTATGAATAACTACGGTTCAAAAATAACTTATCTTTTAAGCAAAACCGAGGACAAAATGAAAAAAATGAAATAATACAGGTGATGGGATTCCTGCCATAAATTGCCGCCTGCTTATGAATGATCAGTGGATTTTGTAGACGAACCTGTTAAAATTTTAACTCAAAATGGTTTATAATATTATTCAAAATTTATCACGATTTTGTCACACCTAGTCTAGTTCTTTTTGATGATTGACAATTCATAAGTGGCTCATGCTGTAGCATTTTAGACTTGTATATATATATACTAGTAATATAGGTCAGTGGCCGCGCTTCGCGCGGCCACACTTTTCATTCCTTCACAGCATATGAAATGTTTAATTTACTTTTTATTTTTTGATAACAAAAAATACTCATCCCATTGACTGGTGTCTATTGATCACAGGCATCAAACACCATCACTGAAGAGAATTTAGTACTACAGCTCAGCAAAGATAAGCATTTTAAGTTCCACCAGATTTCGATGCTCCACGGATTAGAGCAGAAAATTTAAAGATCAATGACTGTAAGAATCTCAAACAGTCAACAGTGACCTCTGGAATATAACATCCGCATATCCTTAATAATGCATACTTTCAACATCACTCACTGAGTAGGGCCAAAATCGCGAAAATTGACTTCACTCATAGAGATTTTTTGGTATAATAGTTTCAGAAACTTGAAAAAGTAAATGGGCTATCTTAAAAAGAATTGTTTTGCCTTGAATTTAAAAAAACGTCCGCCAGAAAAAGTTAAGAATTGAATGAGCTACAAAGGAGTAAAGTCAAAAAAGGGGCAAAAATGGCAAAATTCGACACGTTTTCAATCATAATTTGTTTTTAAGGAAAAACCGCGAGGACCGTAAAGCATATTTTTCCAAACTTTCCGAGATCTATCCAAAATGCTATCATATGCCTGGATAGACATAGAAACCATGCCACCCGAGGTACCCTCCTAAAATGGCATCACCCGTATTATATAAGATATGCGGAATTCGGACGAAAAATGGGGTAACTGCTTAAGCGGGCCTTGGCTGCCCGCCGCTTCGGGCATGGCACCAGAGCTCCTCCGGCCTCCGGGCACGGGTGCTACGGCCCCTACGCTTCGCCTAGCATGCTTCGCATGCTAGGCTACGCTCCGGGGCCTCCGCACCCATGCCCTCCGGCCTCCGGAGCTCTGACTGCCCTGCCCTCCGCGGCAGGCGGCCTTCGGCCGCGCAAAAATCAGCTGATTTCATTGTAAAACCAGTGATTTATGATTTTTGGTGCTTTGAAACATCAAAAAGTTGAGTTTTAGGCGAAAAACGCAAAATTACGCCAAGCACCAAAAATGGCCTGGAGATACCACCCAGACGGACCTTCACGCAAAAAATCAGCCAATTTCGTTGAAAAACCACGGAGGCCCGCCCCCGGAATGACATATATATATATATGCGGAAAGACGGACGCAAAAATGGGGTAACTGCTTAAGCTGGCCTTGGCCGCCCGCCGCTTTGGGCAGGGCGCCAGAGCTCCTCCGGCCTCCGGGCATGGGTGCTACGGCCCCTACGCTTCGCCTAGCATGCTTCGCATGCTAGGCTACGCTCCGGGGCCTCCGCACCCATGCCCTCCAGCCTCGGGAGCTCTGACTGCCCTGCCCTCCGCGGCAGGCGGCCTGCGGCCGCGCAAAAATTCGACAGACTGTAGATTATGGATTACACTTTTTATCAGAAATAGATAGGTTGGCTGGCTCCTAGAACCCCCCCCCCCCCCCGAAGATATACACCCCCCCCCCCCCCGAAGATTTACACCCCCCCCCCCCCCGAAGAATAACACCCCCCCCGTAGATATCACACCCCCCCCCGAAGGGTACTATATTGAAAATTTTTTTATTGCCTTAACATACTTCTCTTTACATATCTCGAAATTTAAACTCACGGAATTTTTATATAAACAACTATATACCTACTTTTTACTAGTTAGTCTGCCTACTACCAGGAGTAGTACTAGGATACTGTTTACGGCAACCCCTTAGGCTTAGTCAAAATGCGCGTATACTGTGGCAGTACCACCCATAGTTGCTTAGGAGCCATGGTCCATACTGTGGCAGTACCTACTAGTTGCTTAGGAGCCATGGTCCATACTGTGGCAGTACCTACTAGTTGCTTAGGAGTAAAAAGTAGGTATTTAATCATCTACATGAAAATTCCGTGAGTTTAAATTTCGAGATATGTACAGAGAAGTATGTTAAGAAGTAATGTACGATAGGAGCAAGGGTGATTGCATCCGATTTTTGAGATCCAATTTTTTCGATTGGTTTTTGAAAAAACATAACATTTTAAGATATTTCACCAAGTGGAACCTGATATTGATCAGCATATGGCTCGCAATGAGCTTGAACAGTTTTGCTGGTCAGTCTTGTATGCAACACATTGACGTGTCAGGTTTGAGCACAATTTATGAATCTGAGCTCAAGCAAACTATGGACTTATGGGTATCAAATTGAAGCTAAAAGCCTTCCAAAAACGATGGTGATCCTTGATTTGGGCAATCGGTTAACCAAAATCTCTAAATTTGAAAAACATGCGGGAATCCTAAATTTTGTCCAAGTTTGGCAATCAAAAAAAACTTTTTACTCAAAATTTTTGTTCAAAGTGTACATAAACGGTGCCCATAGGCGTTTTTCCCATAAAATTCTGGTCCAGATGACAGTGTTAGAATATCAAAAATGGGGTGAGCAAACTGGAGGATTTTCAGTTTTATGGTAGTCACTCAGGATTTGGGCCTATGCTATAACATAGGAGAAAAATTCGGTAAAAAATTTTGGTCTCCAAAATAGGTTTTTCAGCCATAAATTATTTCTTTGTGCCCATCTGCTGGTCTCTATGAAATTAAAATTGCCAAAAAAGATATTTACATCAAAATTTTGAATAATTTTATTAACCAATCCCATCTGGATCATATAATCTGAAGATATGCAAAAATTTCACTTTTTCGGAGAAAAAACGGCATGGAGACCAGCAGATGGGCCCAAAGAAATAATTTTTGGCTGAAAAACCTATTTTGGAGACCAAAATTTTTTACCGAATTTTTCTCCTATGTTATAGCATAGGCCCAAATCCTGAGTGACTACCATAAAACTGAAAATCCTCCAGTTTGCTCACCCCATTTTTGATATTCTAACACTGTCATCTGGACCAGAATTTTATGGGAAAAACGCCTATGGGCACCGTTTATGTACACTTTGAACAAAAATTGGAGTAAAAAGTTTTTTTTGATTGCCAAACTTGGACAAAATTTAGGATTCCCGCATGTTTTTCAAATTTAGAGATTTTGGTTAACCGATTGCCCAAATCAAGGATCACCATCGTTTTTGGAAGGCTTTTAGCTTCAATTTGATACCCATAAGTCCATAGTTTGCTTGAGCTCAGATTCATAAATTGTGCTCAAACCTGACACGTCAATGTGTTGCATACAAGACTGACCAGCAAAACTGTTCAAGCTCATTGCGAGCCATATGCTGATCAATATCAGGTTCCACTTGGTGAAATATCTTAAAATGTTATGTTTTTTCAAAAACCAATCGAAAAAATTGGATCTCAAAAATCGGATGCAACCACTTTGCCAGTACCCTTGCTTCTCTCAGAAAATGCTTCTTAAGGCAATAAAAAAATTTTCAATATAGTACCCTTCGGGGGGGGTGTATATCTACGGGGGGTGTTATTCTTGCGGGGGGGGTGTATATCTTGGGGGGGGGGGGGGGTGTTATTCTTCGGGGGGGGGGGGGGGTTCTAGGAGTCAGCCGATAGGTTACTTTTTTCAGGAATAGATAGATTTATTAAAAAATGACGCCTTTTTAAAACTAGAGCAACTTTTTGACACCTGCTAGAGTATTCTGTGTCAAAGCTTAGCTCAATTTTGTAGGAAAATTTCAAATTGGCAATTTTTTAAGCAAGGCTTTAGTTTTCCGTAATGAACTTGAGCGATTTTTCAAATACAGTTGAACTGTTGAAGAGTAAAATGTTTGCCACAATCTAATATATTATTGCTAGTTATGAATTTAAAATCTCTACATTTTAAACCTGTCGAGATGTTCTCAAAAGGCCATTTTTGCAATGAACACCTGCTGTATTGTGCCTTTAAGGTATGTGCGGGCGAGGAGTCTTTTTAGTCCGTTGAGAGGCATGAATAAATAGATGATAGGGCAGGTGTGTGAGGGCAGGCTATGGGGATGAAGTATGGGCTGAAGATGTAGATGCAATGAAAGGCTCATCCACGGACCCAGGAGCGTCCCTTGCCGGAGCGACTGCAATGGGCGCTGGGCCCCGGCGCCTTCTCGCTCACCGGCGGCAAGTAGGCCGGCAGCAGCTCTCCGATCGGCCCCAGACGCGTGGACGCAAAGTCCACCTCGAACTGCAGCCAACCCCCACTCCTTCCTACACCAGCCTCCAAGAGCCCTTGCCTCAAGGCAGAAGACGCTAATCCAGTCCTGGTCGTACACGCTGGCGCCCTTGGGCAGCACCACGATGTAGTCCTCGTCGCGCACATCATGCGTGATTGCACAGTGCCTCAATGTTAACCCCAATGTTAGGGATGGAAGAGAGGAGAAAGCGAAGAAAGGAAACGATTGAGCAGTGTCCACGCCCTTGACCAGGAGCTTGTGGCCTCTGGAGCTGGGGTTGCCCTTGCCGGCGTAGACAAAGCCGTCTGCATAGTCACAAATTAGCTTGATCATCTGAGAGGCCTCCTTGGTTTGAGAGTACCCGGAGGCCCGGAGCCGCGGAAGCTGAAGCCGGAGAGTTTGTAGGAGCGATCGTCGAGAGCCTCGATGCCCTTGGCTGACACGCCGTAGGGGTTCCCGTTGTGCCCGATGAAGTTCCTGCACTCTTCTCCTTCTACTGCGCCATTTGCCACTCTGCTGCCTCCTCACCTAGCCAGGAAGGCAGTGCCGCGGGGAATGGGCACCGCGTCGAGCTTGAGAGCGGTGAGGTATTTCTCAATTCACTCTTCATTCCGGGATAGAATGGAGGGCTGGGAGGAGTAGGCAGACGTCCTGGCGATGGCCCTGCTGGTTGACGGTGTCGTAGGTGAGGCCGATCCAGTCCGCGGCGTCCAGGTCCCCGGGGAACTCCGCCACCAGGTTCACCAGACGGCTCACTGGGATCTTCTTCCTGCCAAAATGCGGCTGGTAGAGTACCAGTTGGGTGTATGGGTAGGTGCGAGAGGGTGGAAACAGGGGCTTGAGGTACTCCACAGGATTCTCGATGCGTTCGTAGAGACTGCTCTGGAGCATGGCTCGCTTGCTGTCCGCGTCGAAGGCCTGCAGGCTCAGCGTCTTCGCCGCCAGCACACCCCCATCCACCTCTGCACCTCCCCAGCTCAGCCCACAGTCATAGTAGGGAGGGCCTGAGGTGACCTTGCTGAGCGGGCAGGAAGAAGTCGCGAATCTGGATAATCCGCGGCCCGGCGATGAAGAGGCTGCCTTGGGCCCCGTTGCTGAGGCGCCCAGGCACGGGGCTGCCGAACTCCGACCTGGCCGAAGCCAGTCCTCCCAGAGCGAGCAGGAGCAACAGCGCCGCCATTCCTCTGCCTCCCCTATCCGTCTGCGGCAAATGTGCAGGGAGGGATTGGGGCAGTGGTTGTGGTGGGCAGGCCTGCAGGAACCAGTCGTCTGGGGCAGGGCTGGAGGGGGCTGGATGTAGTGCATCAGTTCTTATCGCCGCCTGGGCAAACCTTTGCGCTGCGATGTCACCTTTACGATAATCCGCCTTTCCTGTCCATTCCGCCCGGCTATCAGTTGCCGCCATCGATTGATGCAGAGTGGATCAGTTCATGGAAGGCGAGGAAATGAGTGGCCAGGTCAAGTGAGGGAAGAGAAGCGATAAAGGAGATAGGAGGAGAGAGATCACAGCGGAGAGCGATGGCGGAAGGAGGGTGAAGAACTAGTCTGGGTCCTGAGTCTCGCAGCGACGGACGAGGGAAACCGGCGGCACATTCTCGTCCGCTGACACCGGCACTCAAGACCCAACACTCCAGTTACCGCTGCATCATCTACGCTCTGGCATGTCATTACCCGATTCTATGATGCTGGAGCTCAGCATCGGCTCTCGACTGATCTGACTTGCTCCTAGGCCATACTTCTTCCGCGACTGAAAAAACATTTATCCCCAGCTGAGTTGTTTTTAGTGGTTAAAATTTGCAAGCATATTTTTGATATGTCAGTAACATGAATGAGAAGGAAAGATGAACCTTAGCAAGGCGGAAGAAGGCAAGGGTGAGTGGAAGGAGGGCGGCCAGTGCAATTACAGCCAGTAAGGTATAGAAGGCCAGCCGATAATCCACCCGACAGGCCTCCACACAGGTGGCTGCCTTTGGCCCCGCCCCTGTCATTGCCGGCGGCACCGTCAGTCCTGCCAGACACCCAAGCTTCTCTCCTTCTTTCCCAGGACCAGAAGCAGATGCCTTCGATGAGTGGGATGGTCTCTCGCCAGAAGTGCTGGACTTGCGGGAAGAATAGGTCTATGCGAGGGGCGGGCGAAATGCGAAGGGCCTGTCCACATTGCGTCGTGTAGCGCGGCCAGCTGCCCGGCATGCTTTCAGGCTCCGGGTCCCTAGTGCCGTAGGAAAGTGGAATAGGAGGTGAGGCGATAGAGTGAATTGTGTACCCGTTGGCAACAAAGCCGGCAGTAGTTTGGGCAAGGAGCTGGGCAACGAAGGCATCGGCTCGACTGGCATTGTCGTAGGCCCTGCCCGGACTCTCCAGCATCCCAGTGCTGCCGAACAGCAGGACCATGTCGTAGCCGTGGGCAGAGCCAACTAATCAGCCAGCTCTGCCTCCTCTAAGCTCAGTGGTGAGCGGTTAATGAACCGTCGTAAAGTCCGTATTTGGCATAATTGTCTTCGAAGAGGCTGAGGGGGTGATCGTAGATGTAGGTGTGGACGGGGAGGCCTTTCTCTGCGTAGAGTTTGGCTTCATAAGCTGCCGGGGTGACGAAGTTCTGGTCGGATGCTATCTGAAAAGGCAGTCGTGAAAAAGATGAAATGAGTGGCCAGCCTCACCTTGACCAGGGCTTGACCGAAACTGAACTTGGAAACGGCATACTGGTGCCAGATGTAATAGTGTGACACTGCCTGTTTCACCTTAAAATTATCTCCCTCTTCTCCAATCCAAATGTGCCTTGGGTGGAATTGAAACCTGGCGAGCATTAGCATAGCTGATATCCGGCACCACAAAGTCCAAATCCCGGACGTCCACTTTGGCAGAGCCGCGAGAGACTAGAATCCACCCTTTCCACTCACTGAGCACGATGGCAGGTGGTAGTAGTTGGGAAGGGAAGACCGAGGAAATATAGCCAGGTGACGTAGGAGGCGCACTCAGCCGTAGTGACGCCGATCATGACAGGCACGTGGGCGTTGCGGGCGATGAGTTTGTTTGGGTAGGTTGGGAGAATGGCATCCTGGCCTCGATAGCTGTCTACCACGGGCGTGAAGTAGGTGTGGGCCAGGAACGGATGGTTGTAGTTCTGTCCATTTATATCCTGTTCTGTCAAATGATAGAGGGCAGGAGGCAGGGTGGGACCTTGGTGGCCTGAGCCCTGGCAGAGACGACGTACATGAGGTCCTGCTGGCCCAGCACCTTCCAGGAGTCGTGCAGCGACTCCCACGGCACTTTCTGCAAATCATCAGTTCCAACTTTCTTTGAAATAAATAAAATGTTGGGAGTTGATTGCACAATTCGTTGATTGATAATAATTGGACATTGATGAAAAAAGAAGAAAAACAAAATACAGACCTGCATGCAGGTCTTGACAGCGCTCATATCGGGTAGATGCTCCCCGCAGTTGTGCCAGCGGATGAACAAAAGGCTGTTCAAGTCCGTGTTGGAAGAGCGCACAGCCCAGGGCGCCAACGCGGAGCCAGAGCGCAACATGGCTCGATGGAAGAGTCCTTCAGACACACACCTCTCCTCCTCCACCTAGCCTAGGGTGAGCGCGGTAACCCTTGGCCTTGTGAGATGCAGCAAGGATGCTGGCGGATGCGGCGCCGGCGCTCTCCCCGGCCAACGTCACCCGCTTCGGGTCCCCGTTGAAGGCCGCGATGTTGGCCTGCACCCAGCGCAGGGCCGCCACCTGGTCCTCCAGCCCGTAGTTGCCCGGCAATTCTGGGCTTAGGGTGCTCAGAAAGCCTCAAATTGGTGCCTTGTCATTGGGCCCTTAGAACTGGCTGAGGTTGCCGAGGGGGCCGAGTCTGTAGTTGACGGTGACCACGACGATGCCTTGAGAGACTAGGTTGTCCACTGTGCCTTGGACCGGGAAGAGGTTGGCCCCGTTCACCTGGTAGGAGCCCCCGTGCAGCCAGACTAGCACCGGGTACGGGGCCAGGACGTCCCCTACCTGTCCACTGTTTTGCTCATTCCTTCATTTTCGCTATTTGCAAGAGACCTTCTCCTTGGCGGGCAGGAATAGGTTGAGGGTGAGGCAGTCCTCAGACTGCGGCCGACTGTTCTCCATCCTCTGGTACCAGAACTGAATGCACCATGGACCCTCAGAACGGCAGTCACGCACCCCGCTCCAATTGCCTGCCTCTTCGGGCGGCTACATCCAAGCTTTTGCTCATTTCTTACAGCCAAGAAAAGCAGGAGGCGAACCTGAAATCGGAGTTGAGCCAGGGGCGGGGCCGCGTATGGAATGGAGTAGAAGACCTCGGCCTGAGTCTTGCCCTGCTTCACCAGACGCCCCCGAACCTGCCCGTACTGCGTGTGTCTGATTGGGCCCTCCTCTTTCGCTGACAGCTGCCCCACCAACTCCAGCAGAACCAGCTGCACTGCCCATAGCATGCCTTGCAAACGATTCCTCAAAGAGCCACTACTCCATCTGTGGATTTGGAGATGCCCTAGACAAAATGAGGATTGTGAGCGTACGGGTGCAATCAATGCCTCACTCCAGAGTGGGGCTGAAAGGCGGCAAGCACGCTCGGGGCGCGTAAATGTGTGAGGAGGCCTCAATGAAGCCGCCACTCAAAGCACCCTCCACTTCCGGCCCCGCCCATCTCTACCCAGGCCTAACAGAAGCTCCTCTAGACCTCCTCCAGGAGGAAAGAAGAGCTGCTGGGGTAAAAGATGTCGGAGGATTGAAAAGAAGATGTTTTGGGTGGGGGGAGTGTGTAGCTGAGAGAGAAGTGGGGGGGGCCAGGTCGTACCGGCCATTGCAGGAGGACAGGCGTTCTCTGTCAGCCATCATCAATCTACTCCTACTAGCTACGCCATCTATGTACTGATTTTCAGAATTTATGGGAGATGGAAGGGAATCTGCCTTCCCACGAGCACGGTGACGGAAAAATTAAGCGAATTGCTGGTTGATGAATAAGAAACAGTATGATAAATATCTGCTCCGAAGTGAGGCATATCCCGTATTTATCAAGCTTGAATTTCACTTGATGAAGATCATTTTTCAGAACACTATCAGATGATGAAACTCACTTAGCACAAATTTATCTCTTTCAAGCTGTGGCCTTGTGACCTAATTATTCGCAATGAAAAACGCTATTTAGATAAAGAGGTATGAATATAGTGCAGGAGAAAGAAAGGTTTTGATTTCAAAGACCAGAAGAATACGGGCGCCAATTGAATTTAGCGTCTAGGGTTCGCGGCTCTGCTTTACGTCAGAGGAAACAGTTGGCCCTCGGGGCCGCTTTTACGCTCCCGCTCCCTTCTCGCCCAGCCCCATACTTTTATACCTATTCCGTAGGCTCACGGCGCAAAAAAATCCGTCACATTTCATTAGCCCTTCTTCTGTCGCTTTTCCTTCCAATAAGCCTAAAAAACCAAGAACCTGCTGAAACCTTGTGAATGCTCAATTCATCTTTACAGTAAATTTTCCTTTGATCAGTTTTCCTTTGCCGGTGTTTATCAAAGTTTTCAGTTGAGAGTTCAGAGCAAAGGGAATCCAAACTCAAATTTCGGAAACAAGCAACAAGCCGCAAATGCATGCCAACCGGACACTGGCCCAAACTGAATCACAAAGCGGGAGCGAAAGAAGAAAAAGAGGAAAGGGCGTTAGTCGAGGGCGCGGTATTGACTTCTTCGAGCCCGACCGATGCTGGTGACGATGAAGACGAAGGCGGCGATGGCCAGGAATACGCCCACGATAGAGAGCATCAGCGGCGTCATCACCGACGACTCGTCCACCGACTCCTCCTCATCACCATCCCATTTCATCGCGTTCCCGCCCTCCGACAATTCTGCATCTCTCCCCTTTCCTTCTCCGATCAGAGACAGAGCAGGAAAGCGGACACCCTCATCCAGCTCTTTCTCCATTTCATCCATCGCCTTCTGCTCTTCCTCCTCCTTTTTGTCTTCATCCTTGTCATCATCCTGCTTCTTCCCCTTGTCCTCACCCTGCTCGTCCTCATCCTTCGCTGTAACAGCTCACTCAGTGCTGGAGATGACAGGCAGAGTGGGTTGGAGGAGAAAACGCGAAGTTGTGGCAGTGGGAGTGCTGCTATCGGTAGTAGGTGAGTTTGCTGCTGTAGTATCAGGTACAACTGCGGTGGTACCGGGTACAGCTGTTCCTTCCAGCGTCGTCTCAGCGACAGGGCTAGGAGTGGTCATCGCGGTGTCGTTTCCTTAAAATGTTGCTGTGATCTGACGTACTGGCCATATGCAAGCATAGGGTACGAAAGATGGCCGTAATGGCGTCATCATCCTCTTTGGCCTTATTCAAGCACTCCTCATCGCTGGGACAGGAAAAGAGGCGACACTCTGAAGTGTCGCCGTCTTCCGATCTCGTCATCGTCAGCGCATTGCATTCTTCTGCAATCCTCATTACCTCACACTGCTCCTCCTATCGGCATCAAGCAAACCTGCTTTGCAGCAGGCTTCATCGCAGTCGGCAATGAGGCCCACCTCGAAGGGTTTGCCAATGGCATATTTATTGGCGTTATAGAGGGAGAGATTGTTGTAGAGCGTCCCCGACCGCCCGCACTCACCTGACTCGATTTTCTGCAGATTGGATGAGTTTTTGTGGGGTATTTTGGTCGAAAAAGGTAAGGCCTAACTTCGCCATCGCCTACGTCCACAACGGGTTTCGCAAGAAGGGCGGTGGGGGAAAGAAGAAAGAGGAAGGGGAGGAGCCGCATTGTGCTTACTTTGTGAAATGGGGAATGCGTGGAGCTTGCGCTGCGGTAGGAGGTGAGGGGGGGAAGGGGCATGACAGCTGTGTTCACATGTGCGGGCTTGACGCGCTGCCGCCTAATCCCGGGTCCTCCCTGCCCTTTGGTTGGGGGCCTTCCCTGCTTATTGCTCAGCAAGACAGAGAAAACAGTTCTAGCTCTCTCGTCCAACATATTTCGTTTTTGTCAGATTTTACTGAAGCATCGTTCTAAGTCGAACCAGCAACTTTGTCTGCAAGTTTATTGCTAAAATTTTTGTAGGATTATGCAGGGTCTTCTAGGATGTAAAATTTATAAACCAGCAGACATTGATCGGTTTTTTATTTCGTATGGGAAAATTAAACGGGAGGATGATCAATGGTGGCGTATTTCATATTTGAAGAAAATTTATTAAATGGGGGGATAGTGCAAAATCAAAAATTCTGCCAAATTTTCTGCAGAATTCACCACAAATTCTGCTTAAGATGAGGTCCTTTTCCTCCATTTCTCGGTCGCAGTCAGCATCATGAAGCTAGTGCTGTCACAGAAAGATCTAGGCAAACAATTGCTGTTACAAATATTGATTTTAATTACAAAATTTGTCAAGAGGAACATCGACTGTATAATGTTTAGCAAACACTATTTATTAACCATATAAAAACAAGTTAATATACCCTAAGGTCACATTATTTAAATTTCCGCATTTTGCAGTAAAATTAGATGTTTTGCATACTGCATGTTCTTTTTCACATAACTTGTTTGTTCGATATTGAGCAAAAGACTAGTCAACTAAAAAACTGCTGCCATAAGCAAAACATAAAAAGGACATGTTTTTCTTCCGAAACCAGTAAAATGGAAAACTCAGCAACTGCTGTAACTTGAAAAAGATCATAGTTTAGGCGACTGAAGCTTGAGGGCTTTGTGGAGGAAATGTGCGACGTATTGGGTGTAGAGCACTGGATAGCGGCGGTAGTGCTGGCAGTGCGCCGAGTCCCTCATCAAACCCACCTGTGCCCTCGGCCCTTTCCTCACAAAGCCCACCAGGAATGCAAGCCACCTCGACGAGTGCGCCACGGGATCGCTGGGAAACAATGAAAGCCTCGATGCTGTCTGCAGGGCTGATGTCGTCTGCCTGCAAACTAGCCTTCTAAGGAAGGTCAGGGAGTGTGGCTGAGGCAGGGAAACCTGGGAGAAGATGTAGAGCTGCGGCGTCTGTTGCACTAGCGGATTCCGCAGCAGTTCATCGTAGTTGACCAGACGTTTGGGCCGTCTCAGGATCTTCTCCTCCACCCACCTGGGCCAGTTCGCTTTCTTTTGACTGCTCGTAAAGTGAGTGAAGGTAGGAAGAGACATCCAAAGGGCCTGGACTTGAGCAGCGGCATAGGCAAGCCAGAAGACTGCCAGCTGGATGGTCTGGGAGCGGTTGGCGTAGCAGGCGGAGGTGAATGCCTTCGCTCGGTGCCAGGCTGTGGTGCGGGCTGGACAGGAGTCGAAAATGAGACCGCGCAGGCTCCTGCTCAGCTTCTCCGCCTCCTCGCGTCCCTTCATTGACCGCTCAAAAACCATTTACTTGCTATAGACTTTTTAAGAGGCGTTTTATGAGAGGAGCAAGAATCGGGTGAACATGAAATTTTTTACCCCTTTTTTTGCAGAATCTGAATCTCCATACATTTTTATATAGCTCCACCAATTTTGGGCGAAAAATATGCAGAAATGGGCTCACAACAGCTCCAAACGTAAAGGGAGGTCGAAAATTTGGCAAAATTTGCGTTTTAGGTACTTGTTGTCAAATAAAGCCCGATTTCTCAGGTTTTTAAAGTCAATGTATAGGCATTATGGGTATTAATCGAAACCCCACAATCTAACAAAGACCACTATGCTCTTTGTTCTGCTCAAAAATATTCATGAGAGAAGAAAACAGCAAGAATCTCATCGATTTGCAAAAACTCGATTTTGCCAATTTTGTCAAAAATAGACGATTTCTCAAAATTTGTGTATTAATTTCGCCCTCGAAACTATTATTTTCGTTTTTCTCATGAAATGTTGGTCTAGAAAACATAAGGATATTTAAAAATGAAGGTGAGCCCAAAAGAATATTTTCACTTTTTTACGTCAGCTTCCAAATTTGGCCTATGTTATAACATAGGCCAGTTTTACAAGGGTCAAATTTTGGCGCCAAAAAACTTCCTGCTCAACTGGATCTCCATAATTCCCGGTTTCCTTTTGTGAGCAGCTTACCCTAAGCCTTACGCAAGTATCTACCAAGAAAAATTACTGAGTTTTCAATTTACTTTTTGAAAAATTGTCCAATGTATGATGGCAAGTCCAAAATTTGCCCTATGTTATAACATAGGCCCAAAGATACCTAAAACGCTAATTTTGCCAAATTTTCGACCTCCCTTTACGTTTGGAGCTGTTGTGAGCCCATTTCTGCATACTTTTCGCCAAAAATTGGTGGAGTTATATAAAAATGTATGGAGATTCAGATTCTGCAATAAAAAATGGGGGTAAAAAATTTCATGTTCACCTCCCTTTGTTGGATTCGTGCTTTTATCAAAAAACGCCTCTTAAACGAAACTGCGATTAGTCTAAAGTAGGAAATTTTGAAGGTTTTTAGTCTGGTTCCGAAGTAAAAGGATTGGCTTAAAGAGTACGCATAGGGCATTGAAGGTGGCGCATCCGTTGCCGCTGAAGATGTGAATGAGGAGCGGATGGTTGGTGAAGCCGAGTTCATCCACCAATCGGAAGAGCTCGCCTCCCACCCGCTCCAGATCAGCTCGACTCCCGCGGAAAGTGAGTCTGGCCGGCAATGTATAGCGAAGGCTGATGCATCTGAAAACCCACCTATCTACTACTATTTCCTACATTACTTTGTTTCGATTCTAGTCCAAGCAAATGAAATAACCCCTCATCGTAGTAGATGTCGGTGTACTTGGCCAGATGTCGATCCTCGGCCCCGGCCCAACCGAAGAGAAGCACGAGTGGATCTGGGCTGCCCCGCCCTGTGGCTGTGGGGAAGCGTAGTGAGTAGTCTAAGCTGCGCTCTACAACGACCCCATTTAGCCTTCACATTAATTTATTGCTTGGGATGAACCTTTAGCCAAGTGTAGGTTGGAGTCTGAGCTTTCTGAGGAGGACACTGAGGCTGCACTTCCTGACATCCTTGGCCTTCTAGCTTCCTGTGCAATTCTTTCTCAAATTCTCATCTTGCAAACAAAAATGATGCCGCATTTCAGTTCAAATAGACTTGGGTGGAAGCAGGAAACTGCAACTTTTCGAAACAGGAAAAATACATGCAGATTGACAAAAAGCGAATTTGTAATTATTTGCCAGAGTCTTGTCGCCGCACTCAATCTTAACTGGTTGAACATTCAATTCTAAAGATAAAAGTCAGGCGGTATAGAGAAAAAATGTACAAAATTTTTGTGGTAAGCATGTTATAACATTTTTAACAAAATATTTGATTATTTCTGGCAAGCTTAAAGCTAATTCTGACTTAGCTTAATGTCATCTGTCAATCTGATGCAAAAGGCGAATCGATGTGAGAAGGCATGCCATGCGTGATCTGCGCATTTATTCGCTTCCTGAACATCTAGACGGGACCATTCCCACCTGACAGGCCAGGTTCACCGGAGCCCCCTGACATCATTTCATCAGGCTCCCTCTACCTCCACATCTCGCACCACCCCCACTTCTTTCCAGACTGCAGTAGAGAAGCGAAGAAAGCTAGCAAAGGATGGCGAGCGGAGCACCACCGAGCGGAGGCGGCGGACGCGGGGGCTTCGGCGGAGGCTTCGGAGATCGTGGACGTGGCGGTGGGCGCGGCCGTGGAGGTCCACGAGGCCGCGGGCGCGGCGGTGGGCGGGGTGGGAAGGACGAGTCGAAGGAGTGGGTCCCCGTCACCAAGCTCGGCCGCCTCGTCAAGGAGAACAAGATCCGCACCCTGGAGGAGATCTACGTCTTCAGGTCAGGGGGAAGAGGGGAGGGGAAGGGAAGTGAGTGGAAGAGGATTGCAGTCTGCCGATCAAAGAGTTCGAGATCATCGACCACTTCCTGGGGCCTGCGCTGAAGGACGAGGTGCTGAAGATCATGCCGGTGCAGAAGCAGACGCGTGCTGGTCAGCGCACCCGTTTCAAGGCCTTCGTTGCTATCGGCGACTACAAGGTTTGCATCCTTCCTCCTCACTTGTCTCTGCAAATCAGATGGTTCCCTATTGACAGGGCCATGTGGGGCTGGGAGTGAAGTGCAGCAAGGAGGTGGCGACGGCCATCCGCGGCGCCATCATCGCCGCCAAGCTCTCCGTCATCCCCGTCCGCCGCGGCTACTGGGGCAACAAGATTGGACAGCCCCACACCGTCCCCTGCAAGGTGCATCGCCTATTTCAATAGATTGATTGGGAAGGAGGTGATTTACTTCGAAGCCGAGTGGTCTAGACGCTTGCCTCCTTCTTCACCCGACCTTTCTTCAGTGTTCCAATAAGTAAGGCCGATAACTAGGATGGCCATATTAAGCGCCATTCGTGCCAGTCACTTCATGGCAACCGCTCAGTTAGATGCCATCGAAGCTTGTCGAATGGCACACGAAAATACTTTTTTGATAATCAACGAAAAAGATCTTTTCCATTCAGCGAGTAATATGGAGAGTTAATTTTGCAGCTGACAGGAAAGTGTGCGTCAGCTCTGGTGCGTCTGATCCCGGCGCCGCGTGGAACGGGGATCGTCTCCGCCCCTGTGCCCAAGAAGCTCCTTCAAATGGCCGGCATCGACGACTGCTACACCCAGGCCAAGGGCTCCACCTGCACCCTCGGCAACTTCGGTTACCTCTCGTCTCATTTTCCATCTCCTCTCCTCAGCCAGAGTGAAATTTCAGCGAAGGCGACCTTCGATGCCATCTCGAAGACCTACTCCTACCTGACGCCGGACCTGTGGCAGGCGAGCCCGTTGGAGAAGACGCCCTACCAGGCACACGCCGACTTCCTCAAGGCTCGAGAGCTCAAGTGATCCATCCACACTTTCCCTCATCTGTTCCAGTTGTTGACACCGCATTGCGTTCGTTTCCCTGCCTCTTTGCAGAGCAACGCGAGAAAGGATATCTTTATCTCCTATCCCTCAGGAAGATGAAACTACGCAAAAAAATGATTCACACAACATTGATTGCGAAGGAATAAAATGGTGAACTGCCAGGGCAAAACAATAATATCGAGTAGAGGGTATTATCAACAGTTTTGGCACAAGGTCTATTCTTTTTTGGCGTGCACTGGTTGGGGTTCTTTGTGGAAGTGGGCGGCCGTTAGCCATCCGGAAATCGGACAAAGCCAATAGACCACAAAATGGCCCAGCAGACCAAGTCCCTCAAAATAATATCACTTTTTCCACCATGAAGTGTCGCAGGGTAGATGGGAATAACGAATAACTTACCAAATTTTTCTGACAGGTTTAATTTCCGGAAATAATAGGCCTTTTTCCAGTGATTAAATTGGGTAAAACATATTTATCAAAATAATTGCCACACAGTTTCTCAAGCGGCTGGTAATCGTTTTGGAAAGGAAAGAAACAGCATAATAGTAAACCTTGCATCCGTAAAGACGGCTGAAGGCGATGATTGGGTTGAGTCCAGGTGGGCCCAGAAATGTCAGCTCTCAAACGAATCATTTATCTCATACAGACAGTAATGTCCATATTGTAACTCTCTGTGAAAGATAATGAGAAAAAGAACCTATGCTGAGTGCAGATGCTTGAGTAACGGCAGCCACGTAGCGGCGGCGTCTCGGGTTCGCTCTTCCCACCACGCTACGAATCAGGAAGCACAGGCTAAACTCTGCGAGGCAGAAAAGCACCAGTGGGACCTACAATCGACCCCCCTTAGCGAGACTTGCCTCTCCAGTTATTCCGTCACCCGATAGTTGAGAGAGCAGGGGAAAGCAGTGTGCTGGGCGGCATGGTCAGCGCTCAGATGCAAGGCCCAGATGAGTTTGGCCAGGCGGAAGGCTGAGTAGCCGCCCAGCAGCTGAACTCCTAGGGCCGCTCCCGCCTCTCCCACATTCCCACCTTTAACTTTCATCACAATTCCACAAAAGCAGTAAAGACGAAGATGGACTATGGACTTTTCAAGAAGCGCTCCACGGTGGCACAGGGGGTGACGATGGCGCCGCGGTTGAGGAAGGAGTGGGCGGTGACCAGGGCGACGACGGTGATGAAGAAGCCGCCCACGCCGTAGTACTGGATCACTAACTTGTTCTCGAACACGCATGCGCAAACCTCATTTTACCCTACTTTCAGTTTCAATGCCAAGAGGGTTGATGAGTAGGAACTTGAAGGGTGCCAAGGAACTCGAGGACGAGTTGACGAATGAAAGTTTCTTCCCTGCCCAGCGCTCGGAATGTCAGTCGTCGCAGCAGTTCACAAGACATCATCACCGCCGCATAGTAGACCAACGATATCACATACGGCTCCATACCTCCTCGTCTAAAAGCAACCTCACGGAAATGGGGACCAGAGCAAAGCAAGCAACCCAAGCACACCTGGCACTATCTGGCTGCTGTATTTGCGCAGAGGTATGGCTGGCCGGGTGAGTGAGTGGCCATGCTGTTTAACGAAGGGAAAGACGGAGGGCCAAACTCCAAAACTCCATCTGCTGCGCGTTTTGCTCCCAGGACCCCTGCTACCGTAGCCTGAGTCAGAGCCTGGGCAGCGTGCAGGGACGTGTTTTGGCAGGACGCCTGGTAGAGGAGGGGGCCAAAAGAGCGCCGTCCATCAAGCCTCCTTTCTCTCTCTCTGATGGCGCCGCCGCCGCGCGTATCTACTCGCCCCAACCTCCCCTGATGGAGGGCCAGGATTGCGGATGGAGGATCCTCTTCCTTTCCGCCACAAGATAGCCTCCCATGCAGCCATGCTCTTCACTGCCGTCTTTGCACTGGCCGCCCACGTTGCTTTATTCCTGCGTACCTGGAATTGAGTGTAGTGCTAGGGTGCAGGTGGGTGTGGGTGAAGGCGCAGAGGTGCTGCGAAAGGACCTGCGAGGCCTGCGCTACGCCATGGCCGCGGAGAGTTTAGCTGAAGCCTTGCGAGGATTTCTGGACCAGGAGCTTCAGTTTTCTGAAATTCAAGTTGTCTCTCAAAATATATCAGTTTGTTTCTCAGTGCTGTCTATCTTTGCAGGCCCGACTGGCCAAGCTGAGAGGTCGGGATGAGTTGCGAAGGCCTGAGGACGTTTTGGAAGAGGTAGGTACTGTTGGAGTAAAAGGCATGACAGCAAAGATTGACGGACTAAGGTTGGGTCTCGCCTGAACGCAAGCTGGCGGGCGTTGGAGGGAACGGTGGAGAGGCTGGCTGATGAGCTGAAGAAGCAGCATGAGCGCCGGCCTGTAGGCCTTACCTTCCGCAGTCTCAAGCAGTGCTGCGATCTCAAGGTTCCCGCGCACCTTCCATGTTCTCAGTCTCATTCCTTCACTCTAGGGGTTCCTTCTCCGCTGCTGGTAAGGTGACGTCTAGTTTGCACACCCTTTTCCCACTCCTCCCTAGCTCTCATTGCAGTTAATCTAGACCTTAGTCTAGACACTTTTTAAAACTGTCATAAAACAATAATGAGCTAATTCATTTCTTTTCAGGATCTAATAGGCAGTAAAGTATGGAAGGAGCCCGTGAATACAAGCGCAGCCTGTGACATCTTACCACCGGCCAGCGTCCGCAGTTTCGGCTTCTCCAGCTTCCATCCCAACGCCGCCAATTTCCTGCCCCGTTCTCTCCTCACTATTCTTTCCTCTGATAGCCATTCCAAGGGTGTTTTTTGACAGAGTTCACGGCGAACTCCGCCTCCGTGCGCGGTCTGGGCTTCCAGTGGCTGCGAACTCTGCAAGGCGCAGGCCTGGAGTACCCCGCGCATCGCTTTGGCGCCAGCAACCGCAGTTCCTGTCTCACGAAGGCAGCAGCCCATCGCCGTGGACCACTGCTGGCCCTGGCCCGTCCACAGCCCAAGCGGGTCGTGATCCTCCTGGAATATGGTGCTGTTTCTCAGCTGTTCGTTAGGTGGTGAGGAAGAAGAGGATTCCACAGGGAATCTGGTGAGCGAGAAGGAGCTGGAGAGGGTGCGCGGGATCGGAGACCTCCTGCTGGCTGGCATCGATGGGGAAGAGGATCTGGTCTCCGTGGTGGGGGTGGGAGAAGAGGCCTCCAGCCCCTGTCCTGCACTCTTGCCCGCCTCCCCGACTAACAAAGCCCGCCTTCACGATTTCATACACTCACAACCACGCCTTTCAAGTAAGTAGTCTTTTCTCCTCAATTATATGCGTTAAGGTTGCATCAAGTGGTTGCATGAACATGAAGTTAGCCGGTCAAAGCATAATAAAAAAAGTCAAAATGATTTTAGGGGAAGGCGATATTTATTTGACATAGGGCATAGGAATCATTGTTATGAGCTAATTTGTATTTTGAGGTCAAAATCTGCGTAATTATAAGCATCTTAGTTGTTTAATAATTTATAGGCAAAGAATTTTGCCAAAAATGAAGCAACAGTCTTTCATACAATCTTTTGATTTCTTTTGGTGAAAGGTTAAAGATTGTTTTAAATAGAAATCTTAGGTTTCACTTTCCATTGAAACCTTGTTTTTAAAAGAGCTAAGAGTTACCAATCGGCAGGGGCAAGAATTGAACGAACTTGAGGAGCAACGAATCACAGCCGAGGTTTTGTGGAGGCCTACCGAATCCTGGCCTCTAGCAAGCCGCAGAGCGGGGCCCAGGACTACATCCTCTACGTGAGTCGCGGCCTCCTCTCCTCCCTCGCCGACAAGGCTCAGGTCATGGCCACCATCGCCACCCTCTCCCTCAACCTTCCCCTACACCACGTCCAGATCAACACCCTCCCAGTCCTACAGCGTTCCTCTTTCACAGCCTTTCCTCCTCTAGACCCTCCACTGAACTTGGTGTGTTGAGAACGGCCTTTGTGGGAGACGCAGTTCCTGGGTGACGTGGCGGCGCAGAACTTCGCCAAACACGCCGCCTCCTTCCCGCCCAAGCTCAGAGCCCAGCTTCACAAACTGAACCCTCCACCGGGGCAGGTTTTCTCCCCTCTTCACCTCCCCTTTCCAGCTGCTCAGTGCTCACTGAGAATGAGTGCAGATGCTGGTGATGAACGAGAGTTCGCTGGCCACCGCACTACCCGTAGCCTCCGCCCTGACCCTCTTCCGCCCTCCGCAGCAGGCCAACGTCTCCTGCCAGTCCACCCACACTGGTTCCGCCTTCCTCTTGGCTGTGGCCTAGGTGTAGAGGCAAAGTGTGTTGCCAGAGTGGGGGCGTGGGCGAGTGTCAGTGGCGCGCGGAGTCTGCGACAGCGAAGCGCAGAGCCTCATCGGAGCAGCAGGGGCGGAGTTGGGGCTGGACAGCCTGCTGGGCTCCCTCGCCTCTGCCGCCCTCCTAAGACCTGCTCACCGACTCCTTGCTGTCCATCGCGATGGGTTTTTCTCTGCAACCCAAATTATCTTCATCCTCTTGGGAACTCTTCTCACCTTCAGCTGGGTAGTGGCTGAGGGCGGGAGTCTGCTGGAGAGGCGAGTGGGCCTGGACGAGTATGAGTCTTGGCAGGTTTGTCTTAGCTCCTTCTTATTCTTTGGCTAGCGCCTCCACTCACATCTTTCGTCGAAGGAGGGGGCTGCGCTGATGAAGCGGATGCGAGAGGAGACCTCTGGATTAACTGGCCCCATTCCAGTGCCCAATGGCCAGATGCACTACATTTGGCGGCACTTAGCTGCCAGCAGCGGCCTCTACCTCGTCTACGCCGCTGATGACTCCCCAGAGACTGTGCCTATACCCAGTCTTCCCTCCTTCCCTGGTTCAGGCCCTCTTCCATCATTCAACAAGAATCGACTAATCATTGATAATGGCCTTAGGTGCGTTTGTGAGCAGCGGAGTAGCCTTCCACCGGCTGGACTTGGGCATCGGGACGGAGGAGGTTCGCTTCCACTGTCTCCTCCTCAACCAGCTTGCATCCACCGGTCACCTCTTCCCCAACTTTCCACATCTCCAAAGAAAGACTGCATGGCAGACGTGGGCGGAGTGTTCCTGTCCCCGCAGGCCTTGGCTGAGGGCGGCAGTGCGGAGGCTGCCTGGGCCTACCTCACCGACCCCACCGGACTCATCAGCCGCCCCGCTCTATCCGACAGGCTACGCGTTTGCCCACTACTTCTAGTCTGCCAGTTGGTGGATGATAGGATGCAAATGTTTGGCAGACGACGGTGTCTCGGCTGGCCCCACTGACAGGACTCTGGAAGCGGCGTTGGGATGAGGGAGGCTCGGGCAGCGTCCTGAGACGATTCCTGGCCACACGCGACGGCCTGCTCATCACCCATCCCGCCCTACTGCTGCATTCCAAATTCCGTCCTGAACAGCGTCACTGGTTTTGGCTCATTAGGCTGCTGGAAACGGGAGTGAGTGGATTTTATGGTGTAGGTTCCGAGAAGCAGTGGCCAACCCGGGAGCGGTGATCATTAGTCGACCCTATCTGGACCCCTCCGGTGCCGGCTTCATCCTCACCATCTCACGCAGCCTTCACCTGGCCAACTCCAGCTCCGTTTTCGGTTGGCAAACTATTCATCTGATGGTGGAAAGAGAAAGGTGGCAGTAATTTAGCGGTGGTTGGTGTGGACGTGAGTCCGGGTCTGGTGGATTGGCTGCTGTCTCAGGAGGTGGGCCTCTGCTCTGCTGGCGGCTTCCGATGCCTGGTGCTGGACGAGGCTGGCTACCTGCTTTCATCCAGAGGCCCTGCCAGCCAGGCAAGGGAGCCTGAGGAGGCTGGCCACATCACCCATCAAGTTTGCCTCTCTCCTTCCCTCCACTCTCTTCTTCCACACACGA
This sequence comes from Ptycholaimellus sp. GST1_10, assembly GCA_030248095.1. Classification (NCBI taxonomy): domain Eukaryota; kingdom Metazoa; phylum Nematoda; class Chromadorea; order Chromadorida; family Chromadoridae; genus Ptycholaimellus; species Ptycholaimellus sp. GST1_10. Next base: position 137,963 of record JASANA010001007.1, read on the forward strand.
AACATATTTACAGGAGCCTCGCCTAGCCGTTGAGCTGCTGAGCCATCCTGAGCATCTGCTGGTGAAGAGTGAGTGTCGGCGAGTAGAGGCGGGGCTTCGACAGCGCCACTACGCTCTGGCCACTGCCAGTAAAGGTTACTGGCCTCCCTCCCATTCACAAACTCCCCTCTAAATTGAAGCAGTTGCAGGGAGCTCTTGGAACGGCGGTGGCTGGGAACTGTTGGGAGTGCCAGACAGCAGTGCCCGGCTGCTCTTCCTGAACGCGTCGGGGGCGGGCCAAGGCTCGGCCTTCTGCCCCTGCTCGGTGAGCGACCGACGTTGCTTGAACTGCCGACGGGCGCCGGAGCCGGCGGACTGCGAATGCCCCTGCCAATGCCCCCTCACCACCACCTGGCGCAGTCACATATGCCCCATCGCCGGTTCCTCCTTCCCCGTCAATCATCCCCACCTTCACATCATCACCCGTCCTTCAGGGGGATCAGTTTCGAAGCCAGGGCCGGTGGGCAACTGCCCCGCGGCAGAAGCCGACTTCCGCCTCCCGCCTCTTCCTCCGGCAACCCTACAACGCCTCTTTCACACTGACGTCATCTCCCGTTCCTTTACTCTATCAGTCCCCATTAGGTCAAAAGTGGAAGCAAAGTGGGCTTGTCAGAAGTCCCACAGTGCGTCCAGCAGCGCTGCGAAGGGCTCGCGGATCGCCTGAGCTGCGAGCGGGTGATGGGCTGTGCCTGGTGCGGTCGGTCTGGGGACGGGCGACGGTGGCTGGGCCCGGCAGCCTACTGCGGCCCAGTGAGCCTGTGCTTCGGCGGTGTGGAGGGCAGGGCGGCGCCGGGTGGAGACCAGGCGGCGGTGTTCCTGGAGGAGGCCCCGCTGGCCACCCCCATCGGCCCCGTCGCCGGCGCCATGATCGCCGTCTTCTTCCTGCTCCTCATCGGCGTGGCCTGCTACCGCTACCAGGTATGAGGGGTGTCTTTGGACAGCCGAGATTTGACGAGGAAGAGGATGGTTGAAGGTGGGACGACTGGTGGAAGGTCGTGGCTCACCGAGCGGCTCCGGCGCCCGACTCCATCTGGCAGCCTCGGAGGAGGAGGAGTTCCACTTCGACCACGACGGCTCCGGCAAGGACGCCTGTGCTCCCCTGCCCCTGCGGCCTCACCAACTGGCCTCTTTCGAGCGCTCTGCTCCTCCCAGGTGCCCTTTCTCCTCCTCCAACTCCTCATCCCCAGGCCGCTCCTAACAACTCTCTGCTGGCATAAGGGCTCGGCGACAAGGCCCTCGCACAGAGTCCTCCGACCACGGCTACTCCACGATGACGGGTGGGGGAGGGGAGGACTCCGAGCAGGCCTCCAATGTGGAGGCCCTGCTCACCTTCCGCCAGCAGCCTCCCGGCCCCAGGAGCTCTCTGCTCGCCCGTCTCTCCGCCCCTCCGCAGGACACTGCGACGGTGCTGGGGCGGAGCTGGAGCGGGCTGGGGGAGACGACGGGGACGGAGACGACGCTGCTGATGCCCTCCTCCGCGGACTCCACGCTGGACGCCGCCGCCATCGCCGCCTCCGACAACACTCTCACCATCACTGCCCTGGTTCACCAGGTGGATGCACACTGACACAGCCTCTGCCTGCCTCCATTCCCCTAGCCTCTTGGTGCTTTTATCAGCTCGCTTTTTTGCTCACCTCGCCTAGCTATGCCATGGCCACCAGTTTCCAGCTCAATAGTGCTTGCCAGTAGCATGCAGTATTTATTGTGCCTAGTCACCATTATGGCCTGTATTTCTCAAAAGCTCCATGTCACTGTTTTGTTCGCATATGCGCAAACACTTGTTACTTGCAATAAAATCGGATTTTGGCTTTTCTCTCAATGCTCAATTATTTTTCCAGAAACATGATTTCATCATTTTCATCGCATCTTCTTTGAACAAGGTATTCTCGGCTATTGCCAAGATGCGCGGCCCTTGTTCCAAGTAAGCAACGTTATAATCCATGCATAAGAATCACTACTAGTCAAAATCAGCTGGTTTAATTCAAAAGCCTTAAACATATGCTTGTTCGAATTTTTTAAACATCAAAATTTTAGGTTTTTGGCCACAAAGCGAAATATTACAAATTTGTTTCATAAATTCCTTTTAACAGCTTCAAGACACCACCTAAACAAGCCTAACTGCCAAAATTGAGTTATTTTTTTTGGAAAACTCAGGATTTATAGATGTTTGAATTTTTGAAACATCAAGATTTTGGTTTTTTGACTATAAATCAAGAAATAATAAATTTTTCAAAAATTCCTTTTGCCAGCTTTGAAATGTTACTTAGACGGACGTATCTGCCAAAAATCAGCTAATTCCATTGGAAAACCAGTGATTTATGAATTTTCGTATTTTGAAACATCAAAAAATTGAGTTTTGGGTGAAAATCAAAAAATTTCTCCAAGCCCTAATAATGGGGCCAAGGCATCACCAAGGCGGACTTTCATGCGAAATTTCAGCTAATTTCATCGAAAAACCAGTGATTTACGATTTTTAGTGCTTTGAAACATCAAAAAATTGAGTTTTGGGCGAAATTCAAAAAATTACGCCCATCCCAAAAAATGGCCTGGAGATACCACCCAGAAGGACCTTCATGCAAAAAATTAGCCAATTTCGTTGAAAAACCGCGGAGGCCCGGCCCCGGAAAGACATATATATATATATATATATATGCGGACAGACGGACGCAAAAATGGGGTAACTGCTTAAGCTGGCCTTGGCCGCCCGCCGCTTCGGGCAGGGCGCCAGAGCTCCTCCGGCCTCCGGGCACGGGTGCTACGGCCCCTACGCTTCGCCTAGCATGCTTCGCATGCTAGGCTACGCTCCGGGGCCTCCGCACCCATGCCCTCCGGCCTCCGGAGCTCTGACTGCCCTGCCCTCCGCGGCAGGCGGCCTTCGGCCGCGCAAAAATAAAAAAAACATGCTTTTTGGTTTTATCACAATTTTGCAGTTTGCAAAAATAATGGAATTGAAAAAGACAGAATGAAAGGGCATAAAAAATAAAGCAGACACAGAAAAAATAGCTTCCAAAAGGCCATGAATGGCGCCGATTGCGACGGAGGACTTGAATGGGGAAAAATGTGAGTAGAAAAGGAGGAAGAAGGAGGCAGTAGGAGCTGGGAAAGACGAAAAGGTAACCGCTGTGAAGACAGCCGTTCATCATCTGGTCGGCAATGAATGGGGACGGGGCAAATGAAGCGCTTGCCCCAACCCCGACCTTTCCCATTCCTCATTTTCTCCTGCTTCAAGCTTCTGCGCCCCTAGCCCTTCTATTCTTAACCTTTTTTGCTTTCATTAAAAGCTCATTTGTCCTCTTTTTTTAAATATTTCACATATAGTTTTGGTCAAATTTTGATGATAGAATGTTATAGAAGCTCATACCCTAAACAACCAATTTATTATTAATGGCTGAAAATAAAAAAACTGCAGATATAAATTTGTAAATCAATTTATAGAGTTTTAGACTGCAATTATTACTCCATAACTATTTCACAAAAATACGCGCACAAGATCAAAGCTAAACATTGCACTCACAAAAAGATTCGATTCTTCGTTTATTCTTTTGATTTTTGAGAGTATATTGGCCTGGCGCGAGGGAGCAAAGCGACCGTCAGCGCCCAGGCCCTCTTTTCGACCCAGGTGTATGTTTTGAGGGTTAATGCTAGATCTTGAAATTGATAAGGGTTTTTCTCATGACATACGAATTCAATCGCTCTGATTCTTTTTTCATTGGAAAGAGCATCCTCGAATTAGTCTGTACTCGCGAGAAACTGCCATAAAGTTTACAATTTGGTGTAGAAAAATGCAAAACAAAGTGCCGTCCGAACTCCTTCCCTGCTGCTGCCCTGCTGCTGCCCTGCTGCTGCTTCGCATCTGCTAATGAACGAGAGTAGGTATTCAATTTATCCCCCCACCCCCCTATCCGGTCCTTGGGCTTCAGGTATTCGTTTAAAACTCATAGCCCTTCAATTGACCAGTTTAGCATAGGTACCAGTGGTGTAGTGGTGTAAGCGGACCGGTGGCTGGTTGAAACTGGCAGGTTCGAATCCTTCTCGTGAATAAAGTTTATTTTTTGTATATTTGAAGTTGAGGAAAATAACTGGTACCATCGGCAAGCCAAAAGTAAAGATATTTTCTCCTGAAAACCGATTCCCTCGAGTTAATTTTTTTTTGCATGATTATTCACTTTCCAAACTTTCGTTTTTTTAGCTAAATGGTGCCTTATTCGTTTATGCAAAAAAAAAACAACAATTAGAAGAAAATAATTGAAACAAGTCTTTTGTATGTTTAAAGTTGAGGAAATAAATGGTACCATCGGCAAGCCGAAAGTAAGCTCTTTTCTCCCAAAAAAAAACAAATGCCCCGAGTGTAAAGTCAAGGAAATTTCCCTACTACGAGTGGAATCTGCTGTGTCACCTGTATTTTGTTTGAGCGCGCATGAAAAGAGCTCTTGAACTGCGCGCGAAAACAAAATGCAGATGCCCCACAAGCAGATTCCACTCGTAGTAGGGAAATTTCCTTGACTTTACACTCGGGGCATTTGTTTTTTTTTGGGAGAAAAGAGCTTACTTTCGGCTTGCCGATGGTACCATTTATTTATACAAGTCAGTATATCCATCATTTTTCTTCCTTATTACAAACAGCATAAAAACTATTCTTGAAAACTGGCATGTCTCATGAAATAATTGAAAATATAGAAATGAATTTTAAAAGAATGGCTGGTGCTTTTGCGTTGCTTAATGGGGACGTGAATTGATTGGGTGGGCAGGGAAGCTTTTGCGATGTTGCAAAGGACTCCCAGGAGATGGTCGGGCTCCCCTTTTCAACTCAGAAAGTTTGCCTTTTCTGCCTGCCCTTTTAGCCCCTGACTATCTGCATCCTTTCCATCCTGCATCAATCACTTGCTCACCCTTCCTTCCACTGAGACAGCCAAGATGTCTTCACCATCCCACTACGCCTCCAGTTTGTCAAGGGCAGAAAAAGCGGCGAAGCTACGCAAGATGGCGTGGAAAGGCTTTGAGGGTTTGAGTGGTGGGCTGAGAGGAGGTTTTGGAGGCGGTGAGGAGTTGACAGGGTTTTGAGAAGCTAATGGGCGCAGTGTCTTGACGTCTGCCCTCTCCGCGCGACTCCGGCGCCCAATCTATTCTCGCTCGCTTAAGCGCCCCTCACAGCCTCTCCAGGCCAAGCCCCCTTCTCCTTAGCCCCTCTTTTGTCCCCTCCCCGACCCCTCTCCCTCCCTCCTCCCCCCACAAGTCAGCAGCCATTAGGCGAATTGGGGAGGCGGGGACTAGGAGGAGATGGACACCCGGGCCTAAGCACAATGCGTCAAAGAAGCTCCCCGCTTTTGTCCCGCTTAGTCTCTCTCAGCGGGTTTTTCAATGGAGGCCTTGTCAGCGAAGGCGAGAAGGAGAAGAGGAGTTGTGGTATGAGAGGGCGGGCGGGGCGGGCAGGGGGGAGGGGCAGAGAATTGATGAGGTGAGGAGGCTGGCAGCAGCAGCAGTAGGGCAGGGGTCGAGGAGGGGGCAGAGAGGGATTGAGGGAGAGGGCTCGGGGGCAGAGAAGGCTTTGGCGTAGGTGGGAGTGGAGTAAAGCGGGGATTGTGGGCAGGGAAGAGGTGGGAAGAGATAAGCTGGAGGGAGCCGGGGAATGAAAGCCTAATCTGCTTTCGACACGTGTCGCTCTATCCGCTCTCAGCTCCTCCGCTAATGCCAGCGCATTCATGGCGCTATAGCCTCTCTGCTCAGCCCCTTGTCCATGCTTACTGCATCTTTTACTACCTCTCAAAGAGGATTTGAGGCACCCAAAGCTACCATAGCTTCTTATTCCCATTCTTTTTTGGAAGTTTTTTGCGCGGCCGAAGCGGCGGGCGGCCAAGGCCAGCTTAACCAGTTACCTCATTTTTGCGTCCGTCTTTCCGCATATATATATATATATATATATGTGTGTCCCAGGCCCGTACTCCGCGGTTTTTCAACGAAATTGGCTGATTTTTTGCATGAAGGTCCGCCTAGGCGGTGCCTCGGGACCATTTTTGGGGCTTGGCGTAATTTTTTGAATTTCGCCCAAAACTCAATTTTTTGATGTTTCAAAATACAAAAAATCATAAATCATTGGTTTTTCATTGAAATTAGCTGAATTTTTGCAGGAACGTCCGTCTTGATTATGCCTTGGCACCATTATTAGGGCTTGGCGAAATTTTTCGATTTTCACCCAAAACTCAATTTTTTGATGTTTCAAAATGCGAAAAATCGTAAATCACTGGTTTTTCAATGAATTTTGTTGATTTTTGGCAGATGCGTCCGTCAAAGTAATACCTTGAAGATGGCAAGAGGAAATTTTGAAATATTTATTATTTATTGATTTATAGTCAAAAACCCAAAATCTTGATGTTTCAAAAATTTGAACAAGCATAAGTCCATGGTTTTTCAATAAAATTAGCTGATTTTTGGTATCTACGTCCGTGAAAGTAATATCTTAAAGCTGGCAAAAGGAATTTTTGAAATAATTAGTATTTCTCGATTTATAGTTAAAAGCCAAACTCTTATTGTTTCAAAAATCAAAACATGTATAATTCATGGTTTTTTCACTGAAATCTTTTGAATTTTGGCATGCATTTTCATCTAGGTGGTGTCTTGAGGTGAGGCCGCGCATCTTGGCAACCGCCGAGAATACCTTGTTGAAAATAGCCTGTCTTCTTGCGGTAGCCAGTATTAGTTGAGAAACTGGAAGGAATAAAGAAATATAAAAAGCTAAAACTGGTCAACTATAGGATGATGATCTTAGAGAAGTAATGGGATGCGTTAGGAAGGGCTAGTGTGTGATGAGTTAAGCCTGGGGGGATGAGGGAGGGGCTTGTGATCTCTATTGACGACGTGAAGGCGAGCTTGGGACAGAGGCCATTTTGTCACACGCTGTCCCTTTCACGCCTTCAGAGACCGCTCTTTTTACGGTTTCCCCTATTCACCTCCATGTTTTCCAGCCCTCCTACTATCAAGTCATTTCTATTATTTCGCATATGGTCCTCCAGATTTTATTTCCTCACCGCTAACCCTTAAAATTTAAAAGTAGCTAAGCGTTCATTATTCTTACTCTCATGCGTGATAGGTGAATAGGAAAGGCGCAATTAGAGTTGGGTGAAAGGTGGGGCTGGTAGGAGGGTTGAGCGGAGGAGCGTCGAACTCGGGGGCCAGGCAAATCCCTCAGGGCGCGTGAAAAATAACCTCCGCCGCCCTTGGACAGGAGAGAAATTAAGCAGCCCTCAGCCCTGACGGATGCCTCAGAAAAGCATCCACATCCACCAGCCTCACCTCCCGCCTCATGTGCAAAAAGGCCTCCCACCCCCAGAGGCATCTAATACCTCCACCCCCCGCCCCGACCCCCAGCCTAAAAGGCCAGGGGGCTGATAGGTGACAGGGCAGTTGCGTGAGGAAGTAATTAGAGGCGGACAGGCACTTCATCCCCGCCAGCATCGTAGCCTCATTCGCCTTCCCTGCTGCTGCCTCCTCCTACTTCCACCTCCGTCGGCGCAGTCTTTGGCCAGGACCTCCCTCCGCCTAAGCCCTCCTCGATTAATTCCTGCATAGTTTAGCGCCCGCCCCCTCTCCCTAGGCAGGAGAGCCTAGACACGCTCGTCATCCTTCTTCAACACCCGCCCTCCGGCAATTCACTTACCTTCACCTCCCTCTCCCCCCTACAACACCCACCCCCACCCGACCTCTCCCTCTGCCTTCATTAGCCCGCCCTGCTCTCAAGCACCAGCTTTTTCCTTTGCCACTCCTAATGCCCATTTCATTCCCGGCCCTCCAAATAGCCCGCACTGCCTTTTATATTCACTGCTACATGGATGCGGGGGCAAGGCTGGAATGTCTTCATTTTATGGGCCCAGTTTCTTCTCCACAGCCCGCTGCTGCCAGTCCAGTCCCAGGTGGACCGGGCACATAAAAGCCGGCACCCTCTGCATGCTTCATTCGTATGCCCCGGAGTGCTGGTGGGAGGGGGAAGGGGGGCTAGTGAGGAGAGAAGGGGAGAGAGGAAGGGGTTGGTGGAACATGAGTGACGCTGGAAAGCAGGGGAGGGGGGGGGGGGGGGCGGAGTAGAGAGGAAGAGAAAGAGGAGGGGCGTAAAATAACCTTCTTCCTTACTTCTCCTCTCTGCCCCTGCGCCCGGGGCTTTCTTTTATTCACCAGCCAGGCCTCATATTGCAACTGAGCCCAGCCTGTCCCACTCCTAGAGGCCACTACTACTCCGTTCCCAGGCACCCCCTTTTCGCTGCTCGTGTTTCCTGGGGGGAGGAGGGGAGGACAGCAGCGGAGGCAATTAGGAGGCTGATCAGCGAAGCGTGACCGCGGGGGGAGGGGAGGGGAGGGGGGCGTCGGCGGGCCCTGAGGCGGAATGGAGTTGGAATGGGTTGCAGAGGGCGAGATGAAGCGGAGACGCAGCACTGCCGCCCATCTACTCGATTGGCCCTGACGCCTCCTCCTGCCTCTTCCTCCACACTCACCTACCGCCAATTGGACAGGTAAAGAGGAGCTCTCTTCCCCTCTCCGCTCAGGCGGAAGCCCCCCTTCCATGCCTGCCTATTTGGCCCACTTCCCCTCCACTTCGTCCCCAATAAGCACCGCCAAGAAGGGCCTCAACAGCTGCAATGGCCCTGGGCTAGGCAGGGTGGCGTAGTTGAACCGAGGCGATGCAGAGAGTTGGTGAGGGAGGCGGGGTGTAAGAGGTGTGGAGGAGAGGAGGTTGCAGGGTGTGAGGGCGGTGGTGGGGTGGGCGAATGTGGCGTCGCTGTGGCCGAGCGGGCGAATGCTCAGAGTAGTCTGCCTCATGCTCCTCGCCGCCTGTCCTTCCGGCTACCGCGTTCCTTCCTTCTACTTCCACCCTCCCCCCTTTGCTTCAGACAGACTCCATGCACACAGGCTGAGGCAATGTCGGAGGCCTTGGTTGGGTCCAGCCTGGTGCAGTGCTACAAGTGCCACTCCGTCGCCGATCGCAACTGTCGCGCGGGCTCCTGCACCGGCCAAGTCTGCGTGAAGAGCATCGGTTACCCTCTCCTGCCCCTGCCTCACCTACCCCATTCCTCCACCACCCACACTTCCTCCTCCGCTTCCAAAGCATGCGCCCCTGTGATGCCCAGTTTATAGCTGTAAAGGCACACTATTGGCCGCTCTCAGCTTCCCCGGCGGGCAGGCAGGAGTCAGTCAGGCATGCGATCTGTCCTTTCCTGTGACGTGAGCACATGGCGCCGCCTCGGCTAACCCTCATTTGACACAATGCAGCAGCTGGCAACTACGTGAGCAAGGGCTGCGGCAAACTGGACGCCATCCGCGCCCCCGCCTCCGACTCCCTCTTCGGCTGCCGCCACGAGCTTATCCTAGGTCCTTTTTCCCTCTCTCTTTCTTTCTACACCCTCCAATCCCTCCCACCTCCTTCAGACGTCCCCGTGGTCTCCTGCTACTGCAACAGCAAGTACTGCAACGCCGGCTTCAGGCCAGGCTGGCACGCCGGCCTCGCCCTCCTCCCCTTCCTGCTCCTCCTCCCCAGCTTCTCCTGAGGCCTCCTTCACTTCCGCCCTTGCCTCTCCGCCTGCTCAGGACCCCTTCAAACACCTGCGGCCCCGCCATCAGCCCGCTCCTTCTCACTGCCCGCGCCAGCTTGCTTCCTCTGGGCGCCCCATACACCTGTCTTCTCTTTTAATCCTGTACTCTTTATATTGAAATGTTCCATTTCAACTGGCTTATATACTCTGGGTCGCGCCGTGATCGATTACCCTTCTACACTCAGTCAGTCATTTCCCTTCAGTGTCTAACGATTCTCTTCGTTCCACTCAATCACCTTCTTTCCGCCAGTTCTTCATCAATTACAAGCCCACAATTACTTCATCAAGGGCACAAGCAGGAGCCCAACTGAGATCAAAACCTCGTCTTAGAAAAGAAGAAACAGAGGAAAGGAAGGCTATCTGCCGAGGCTCCAAAGACGCTGCTGAGCCTGTTGCTGGAAGGCTGCGAAGGGATTGCTGCTGGCGGGGGAGGCAGGAGGGGCGGGGGCTGCCAGAGGCCTGGAGGAGGGCAGCTTTCCGGTGCGTATGAAGAAGGCCAGCTGGTTCTCGTCGTTGAGGATGACGAAGCGCTGCTGGACCACGTGGTCCCCGGCCAGTCGCAACAGCTCTGCCCGCTGGCTCGCACTCACCCCTCGTCCGCCTCAATTATAGACGATTAGCCCCGGAAATTGAGTTGAGGGAGCTCCATTGGCTCCAACCACTGCTGGCAGGTGGAGAGGTGGTGAACTGGCCTAGAAGCTCGGCCAGGTTGTCGTAGCGGGCGACGTCGGGGTGCTGGATGAGCTGGCGTCGGAAGCGGCGGGTGGTTGGGAGAGGGGCAGAGGGGCAGCCGTCCACAGGCTGGCATTGGCGGCGGGGGCAGGCGGCGAAGGGGCAGATGCGGACCAGGCAGGTGTAGAGGATCTCCGAGGTGGACTGGTAGCGGAACGCCTCCGTCCGCACGCGCAGGCCGAAGTTCGTCCGCTCCGGCGGGCAGACCAGGCCCACGTTGTCCGCTGGGCACCTGCCCAGACAAAACACTACCTCCAAGACTTGATTGAGGTAGATAGAAGGAAAGATACCCGTCGCTGAGGAGGACAAGAGGCTGTTCTCGTTCCCAGAAGAGGACCGTGTCCGCTCCGCCCACCGGCTCCACCTGGCAGCCAACGATCTCCATGTGCTCCGCTGAAAACAAGCTCAGAGCATTGACAGAGAGTAATTGAAACTGAAAGGACTAACGCGGAATGCTATAGAAGGGGGTGAGGGAGAGAGTGATGCGGCTGCCCACCACCACGGCCTTCACCTGCTGCCCATGGTAGAAGATGTCGAACAGGATCGGCTCATCCACTGCCTTCTGCACAAGTCTGGCTATTTCATTTCATCTCGCCTTTCGAATGTTTGGTAATCAAACTGGTTCTGTGGTCGGCTGAGGTGGAGCAGGCGGAGTGGTGATAGGCGTGGTCTTGGCTGTAGTAATGGTTGTAGTGGTAGGCGTAGAGGAGGAAGTGGTAGTTGGTTGAGTGGTGGTAGTAGTGGAGAAGAAGATGCTGGTGGAGGGAGTGCGGGATGGCGTGGGAATTGAGGGCGGTGCTCGTGGGCGCGTACTGGCCTGGATGTTGTGGGTGGCCGATGAGGAAGGATCAGGGGAAGAGGAGTCAGCGGTGCTTGGACGAGAGCCGATGATGCGAAGTCGTGTGCTGGCCAGCGTTGCCTCGCCTGCCCCGGCGTACCTGATAATCCCATCTAAATACATCCTCAATCACAGCCACAGGGCTCAATCCATCTCACTGTCCAATGCAAGATAAAATATATGAGATATTCAGAAAGATATATGAGAAGTGATAGACGGTAAGAGCGCAAATGGATAGGTAACGTGGTAGTGCTTGGAGGTAGAGTTGTGGGGATGGGTGAGGTGTGCGGGGAGAAGCGTGTCTGTCTGCGACGCATAGTGCCGGTGAGGAGTAGGGGGTCGATGGGGAGAGGTCGCGTGCTCACCCATTCCGGCCATTGGCTATGCCCTGAGCTCTCCTGGGCTGGGAACACTGGCCAGGCGGAGTCTGATTCTTGGACTAGAGTGGCGTTGACAAGAAGCCTTCGCACTCCCTCAGAGTCCATTGAGCTGGTTGGCTCCTGCTCCGCTTTGGTGGATGGGATGAGAGTTGGCGTCGTTTTGCTGGTGAGGACAGCAGTGGTTGGTGGGTTGGATGTTGTCGAAGAGGTAGTGGTGATAGTAGAAGTGGGCAGAGTTGTTGTGGGATGGGTAGTAGTAGGTGCGGTTGTTGTAAGGATTGTGGTGATGTTGGGTGTGGTGGTGGTGGGAATGGTGGAAGAGAAGGTGGTGGTGGTGGGTGAGTGTGTGTTGGTAGTGGAAAGTGCGCGAGGAGGGAGTGTGTCGGGGAGTGGCATTTGGATCATGATCTTAGTGCCGGTGGTGTGAGGCTTGGCAGTGCGCGCCTTAGCTTCGATCAGAGGCAGCACCGAAGGCCTCAAAGCACTCAATGCTAGCCTTGCAGAAATAGAAAAATCCCAGACAAACACAGTTTGAAAAAGTCGCGTTTTATAATTAATTTTGGCAAAAAAAGTGGCGTACTTGGTAGAAATAGGTCCAGTGTTGCCCTGATGAAAGTGGGCCGTAGGCCGAAGCTCCACGCTGGCGCTAATGCGATTACCTGGATGGCAGAAGTAGATAGATGATTGTTGTTATGATAGATGAATAAAAGAAGTTTGATGGCTTGCCTGAAGTCGGTTTGGGTATGGGGCAGCGAGCTTGGTAGGTGAGGTCTTCGGAGGTAATGTAGTAGAGCGGTTTTACGTTGTCCGTTGACAACACCGTCTCCAGTACCATTTCTCCGCCCTAAGTTATAAAGCTCGAATGTATTTTCATGCATTTTAGTCATAATGAATTTTGCAATGCGGCAAGGAGAGATAAAGGCAGAGAGGTTAAGAAATACCTTGCGAGTGATGCTGTCAGTGCAGTTGGAGGAGACTTGTGGGAAGGGGAAGAAGAGGCTGAACTTGGTTCGCTCCGCCGGTAGCAGTTTGCAGTTGAAGAAGTCGTAAAGGCCATAGAGTGCTCCTCAAATCTGCTTCTTCCGCGTTTTGTCCTTTTAGAAATGTCTCACCAGTGTAGGGGTATCTGGAGTCCACGGTGACGTTGAAGCCGGTGTCTGAGCAGGTATGAGAGAAGGCAAAACTGTCTGAAAATGTATTTAACCTTTCCTCACTCTAAACTAAACACTGCTTGGATGATACTGTTGAAGCAGTTGGACTCGTAATAGTCTATGCGGAAGTTCGGGTCGTTGTTGGCGCGGAATGCGTGTGGCTTGCTCAGTGAGCTCTGAGAATGCAATAGCAGACTTCGACTAGGATTCGAAGGAAGTGTGAAGCGCACCTGAGCAGAGAGAAGGCAGGTGGAGTCGGTGCGGTTGTAGGAGGCACTGCGACAGGTGAACACGTCCCCTTTCCCCGTCGTGCTTCCCTCCAGGCACATGCCCAGACATCTTCAGACTCTGCGTCTTTAGGCTTTTCAAGCAAAAAGTTGCAGTTGCAAACTCTTCAAGTGCAACGGAGGGCACGATGCGGGAGATCTCGAATAAGTCCATGAATTTGTCCGGCATGTATGTGAACTGGTAGTGGGAGCTGCAGCTTTTGCTGGCTGCAAAATATGACTGTTTGCCATGAATTTTAGAAAGTATAACTTGGCATACTCTGAACGCAGTATTTACGATAAAAAGAGTAGCGGTCATCAGCAACCGATCGACTATCCATCCTTACTAGTTGGCTTTCCTGCAAAAGTCATCCTTTCATCATCTCAGGGCCTTGGAGAAGAATGAAAAACATCGAATATTTCGCAGTCGTGCATGAGGGAGTTCTGACCCTCACGGTGGTTGAACGCAGCGCAAGGCACCGAATATCCTGCAGGAAATAATAATCTCACTCTCGATTTCCAATTGAATGGTAAGAATGGATGCCCCTTTTGGATTAACTCACAAATTAGCCTCAAACTGGTTCTCATTGCAAAAAAATGGACCTTGATGAGCATTGGAGGGGTGCAGGTTTTTAGCACAAGCCTCTTGGCAATCACGGCGAGAGTAGCTGCCGGAAATTCTCGGCGTGGCACCATACTTCACTCTGGACCAGCGCACAAATATATCCTCACAGCAATCGCCTCAATTCAACTCTAGTCTTCCACATCTCCTTCTACTCGTTTCCCTTACCAGCCAAGATAAAGGTGAGCAGGAACAGAAAGCGAAGCATCCTTTTTTCATTGACTGTCATCTGTGAGCCTGAAAGACAGGAAGTGAGCCAGGATCTATGAATGACTGAGCAACAAATGGAGTGGACACCTTTTTTGCAGGGAAGCAAAGGGCTGAGCCGAGGGAGGGGATGGGGGGGTGGATTGGACAGGAGGGCTGAAATCGGGTCACATCCGCTAGAGGCACACTGCCCTTCACAGCCTCAATCCAACGCCCCGCTCATTCACAGCACCCCACTTCTGCATGGAATCAATCCCATCCACTTTATTGCCTTTCACAAGATACCTCTCATTTTATCGACCTTCCAAAAAGTTCAAGGTAGAAAAAGGAATGTAGTCTTTCATTGGTGGAAGATCGAAGAAATACGAGTTTTTCAGGATGCAAAAAAAGAGCAAGTATTATGAGGATTTGGGAAGAGGTGATGAGATGGTGGGCTTTGAGGCGGAGATGAAGAGGAAGGGGAAGAGGTGAGGGGCCCAGATGCAGAATGAGGCAATGAGGGGCAAAGGTGGGAGGGGGGACCAGAAAGAGGTGGAAGGGCCACTGACCTTGCTCCACTGCCACCGACTTACCCCCCGCCCCCTCCCCTCAACCTTACCGGCATAGTCATCGCTCACAGGCCCATCTTCTCTCGCCTTACCCTTTGACTCTACAGCTTATCCTTTTTGGAAGCTAGGTAGGTTTTTTCTTTGAGCTGATAAATGTGCATTTGAGCAGGATATTGCAATATGATAATGGATATGATTGAGCTAGCGAGAGACTACAAATCAGAATGCTTGAGATGTCTGGGAAAGAGGCTGAGGTAGAGGTTGATCAGTGCGATAGGTGAGATGTGGGGGGTCTTCTTGAGAGTAGCGCTTCAGGGTGACTGGCTCCGCTTCCGGTGTGACCTGGAGAAGGCTCCATTGAGGCGTTAAAGAAATAATAACAGTGCAAGTCACTGCAATGCTTACAATGCCACAGGACTAACCCGCCCGCTCGACCCCCGCTGCCCGCCCAGCCATCGATCTTCGGCCAAAGCCAGCCTTCAAAAGCCATTTTCTTCAAAACATTTCCTGGCAAAAATGTTAGGTGAAGAAATAAAGGCCAAATTAAGAGGATTTCAGAAAAGGACTTGTAAAGGAGAGCGGCAAGGGCGGCGCCAATGGCAGGACCAGCGTAGTAGATCCACTGTTTTGCCCAGGCTTCATTTGCAGAGGCGGCACCAAAGAGTGAATAGCCGAGTGCAGGGCCCATGGAGCGCGCCGGGTTCATGCTCGCCCCACTCACATTCCCTCTTCAACACCCATCCTTCCTTTGCTCAGTTGGGAGAGGGGCGGTCGTACAAAGAGATGATGTCCACGAGCACGGAGCCCCCGATAGCTATTGGGGCCAGAACATTGCTGCCTAATAATCAGTGCAATGATTGGGAACTGTGAATTCTCTTAGGTGAAGAGACCTTTCTGATCCACGGCGGAGTTGAGGACAGCAGTGACGAGGAGGAAGGTGGCGATGCTTTCAGCCAGTAGAGCCTCAATAGCCTCATACCTAGCCTTCGAGTGGATGAAGAAAGGCAAGGTGAACCTGGGGCTCTGTGAAGTGTGCCTGTGGAAGGGTCATGCCGCCGCTAAATCTCTCGTAGAGAGTCTCAGGCAAAAGGGCCTGTAACTGGCTTCCTTCCCACGTTCAGGTTACGGAAGAATCGATGAAGTACCCAGACGAGGATGGAGCCGAGGAATCCGCCGAGTATCTGCGACAGGACGTAGAAGAAGAGGGAGAAGATGCCCAGGTTGCCGGACAGGAAGACGCCGAAGGAGACCGCCGGGTTGTAGTGGCCTCCGCTAAAGAAAACCATTTGAAGGGAAGAAGGAGTCGGGCTGCGAACCTAATGTGGCCCATGCTGGCGACAAGGATGGCGATTGTAAGGCCATGGGCAAAGGCAGGAAGCAAGGTTCCTGGCCCCCCTGTTCCGGCCAAATAACCCAGGCCACTCAACGATCCTATAATTTATCAGATAACTTCATGTCTCATTACGAAACAATCGAACCAATAAATAGTCAATTTGATTATTTTTGGGAACGAAATGAAATCTATGAGTAGCTCATGAAAAGAGCTAACCGATGAAAACGAAAATAGCGTCGCCAACAAACTCAACTATGCAAGAACGAAGAAGATGGCCACCCCCTTTCAATGTGGCTACTGCCTTCACGTCTATGTAGTTATTCATGGCTGATTTTGGTGAACAACGAATGTTGTTTGTGCGTGAAAAGCAGTGAAGTGCACGAGCGTAGAGTGCATTGTGGCTTGAGTTCCTTATCTCACAGCCTCCTCTATTCTCCTTTTGTTACCGTTATGTTATTTTACACCTTCCGTCGGAAAATATTCTTGAAAAAATCAACAAACGATGAGGAAAGTTAATCTTGTTCGATATTAGTTTTTATGGTGATGCTTTTTAATATAGAATAAAAATCGGCTAGCGTTATGTGCAAAATTTTCTGTTTTCTTCGCAGTTGTGCCAATTTGACATACGCATAAGATTTTTGTACAACAATTGGCCATTTTTTCGCTTTAATTTACTAAACCAAACAATTAACTTTTATATTTTTTATTATTATACTCCAATTATTTATATGTTTTGAATTAAACAAATTAAATTCATGATTGTACAATAATGTTTCGTGAAAAGACAAGTCTTCCAATGCAGATTTAACCACCCTTTACCGTATTTATTTCTGAAAGACTGTATGAAGGTGATTTTCCCGTTCAAATGCTAACAAAAACCCGCTCAAAATGGTTGAAAATGGTAATGAATCTCGTATAAACGGATGGTATCACTAAGCAGTCTTGGATTTGGCCGGAAAAGCAGCAGCGTAGAGGCTCGCCTGTGCACCTAGCCAGGCCCCAGAGAACTGGGCACAGGCAAAGGCACTGATGAGCAGCGGCCACAGGTCCGGGTATCTACCAGGCGCCGGCACCAACTCACTGCACACACACAGCCCCCAGCCTACCATTAGGCTCACCGCCTCAACCATCACCTACTCAAGTCACTCTTAGGCAGAAGAAGGGAATGAACGAAGAGGATTCGAGTGGAAGGACTGCTGAGACTCCCTCGGCTCTCCAGCCAACGCCAGGTAAATACGGTATAGAAGAATTGGAGGGCATGAAAGGCCAGGGTCGTCCCGTCTTTCACGAACAGCGGGAACATGCTGACAAGACCAAAACAGTAAACCCAAGACATCAGCTGCAGTGTCTTCAATCTGTCTTGCCTGAGGACGCTGATGTGAAGGAACCAGACGGCGCCAAGTCGATGCTCCTCCTCCGCTAGCAGCACAAGAGCAGGCCTGAAATAATGCTTCCATTGATGATCCTAGTTGAAAAGATGGGCAGGGCACAGGGCGACGAGGAGGATGCTTTTCTCGTGCACTTGGAAGGAGAAGAGGAAGAAGGAGAGGGCGGAGGAGAAGAGGTGGAGCTGGAAGACCTCTCTCGACCGCCGTCCAAACAATGCCATGCAGAAGCCGGGAGCAACAGCCAGCAGTGTTGTTGCCAGGCTGCAAAATTTATGTAAGGGTAGGAAATAATGAGTTTGAGCAAATGGGAAACCTTATCTGCAACATTTGTGCATGGCTGAACAGGCTTTTCCATTTGAAGACTGGTGAAAGGATGCACCAAACATTGGCCACTTTGTCCTGCAAAAGTAAAGTGCATCAAGCATCGGCAAAACATGTCCTTGAAGTTGAACCTCGAAGATGCCTCGAGCGACGGGGAAGATGCGGTGCAATACATGACTAGCTGTCTCTAGTGAGTCAAGAAACGGCAGCCAAATGAGACCGAACGTGCCCAAAGTGCATAAACCGATCCACACAAGCTTCAGCAGCCTGCAAGTTTTGTAAATAACAGGGAGCGGCTCTGGATAGGATTGAATAGAACGCTCTTGAGAGGGTGGGTGCCGAGAAGGCCTCTCGAAGCAGGGCGACAAAAAATGGGAGGGCGTGATAGAGCTCCATCTGCTTGAAGTTCAGAGCGGCGGAGAATGCGACTGCGCCCAGACCCAGCCACCCGCGACACACCCCCACCATGCCCAGCAAGGCCAGACCCAGTGACACGCTGTTGTACCTCAACACTAAGCTTCTTTATCAAATAAGGCACAAGTGATCGATAGTTGTTGGGCAATGGAATTGAAGTGAAGAGAAAAGATGAGGATGTTACTGAAAATGGCCATGGTCGATGAGGAGGTGGCCAGGGTACAGGAGGTGAAGAGCCAGAAAAATACACTCAAAGTAAGAATTGTAGTCGATCTGGTAAAAACTGATATCGAAATGTACCTTTTCGTCCACTGATGATCGAGGCTTTTGAATGAAGAGCACGAGAGCAAGAGCGGCGGGGAAATATACCAGGAGATCAGAAATGAGGGCCGTCATTCGCATGAAATATTTGTGCTCCATGCTTTCCACTCCTCTACTGCTACCTGCAACCTACTTCCATTGGAGTGCAACATATTTTATACCACAATTGCTTCTCATGTTTTGAATTAAAAGTTGGTTTATTTTGCAGTTCTTGGCAATTACGCAGCTTAGTGTTTTTGACAATTTTAACGCTAAAAATGTGAATGAATGAAGTGCAAAAAAAGCTTGGGAACCCAATGCTGTCCATTGAGGATTGATGAGCGCCGAGATGTGACCGCATAGATATGCATGATAGGCGGTGAGTGGCGGATAGTCCAGACCCCAGTAGAGCAGGTCGTTTTCGCTGCCGTTCACATACCTTCAGCATTCCACTATTTTTCCAGCACACTTTCTGGCGCTTGCCTAGCCATTGCTTCAGGGGAAGGTTGGTGGTGGTCTCCATCCAATGCCGCTGTGCTTCGTAGTCTCCGTACATCGGAGGCTTATTCATCCCTGCAAAACTCTGTCTTGCTTTGTTTCAATCCCTCTCGTCCAATCTATACGGAAGTGAGGTTCGAATTGGGCTTGATTGAGGTGCCTTGCTGTGTGCGTGCGGTGAGTGGGTGCAAAATGAGCACTCAGGGTGATTGCCGGCCGTGGCATGAATGAGTGGCGCTCTCTAGTACTAAGTGCCTCCTGTACACCAGGCCTGAGCTTTGGCTGAAACCAGTTTGGCCCTCCCCCCGTGCCCTCCTGGTGCGACAGGGTCTCAGCAGCACTGCGAAGAGAGCCGGCCCAGCCCCGCCCTGTCGCCTCCACTCACCAGCGCCTATCCCAACGGATACTCCCTACATACTCCTCCCTTCACCCTCCACCCATCATCCCCCTCCAATACGCCCCTCCACGCACCCATCATCCCATTGATCCCCGCCTGCGCTCCTGCGTCGTCAGCAACGCCATGCACATCCCGCCCATCTTCAGTCCTACCTAGCTGCCCATCCATCTCCATCCGTACCTATGCAACCTGGTCATCTGGCGGAGGGGGAGGGGAGAGTGAATGGGTTTGGAGGCAGGTAGGAGGAGGGATGAGAGACTGGTGCTGGGGTAGTTTGTGCTGGCTGCCGCTGCTGCTGCTCCAGGTGGAAGCCTGGAACGCGTACAATTTTCCCAATCCTCGGAAAAAAAGCGAGCGCCAGCACTGCTTCCCCGACTTCGAGCCCGAGAACATATCCCGCCTCACCTTCATCTGCGACCCTGACACACACCTCAACCTCAAAGGCTTCCTTTCAGCCTCTACTACTTCATATCTTCACCTATCCTAAGCCAGATTTCTTTGCTCAGACGCGATAGCCGTGAACAATGCGGCGGAGGCGCTGGAGGACAACAGCAAGTGCGCCTGTCCTGAGCAGGCCCACTGCAGGGAGTACGGGGCTCGTGGCTTTGCCGCCGGCGTGGCCATCCTCACTTCTCTCGGTCTGCCCAAAGAGTCTCCTCCTACTCCTCCTATTGTTCCTTTCCTCCCCCAATACCCCAACCACCCACAGGAGCTCGGAAGTGGAGAAGAACCTGGCCGCCAAGTCCTTCGCCAGCAAGCTTCGCGAGCGCTGGCGCATGGGCCAGTGCTCGGATGACATCATCATTGTCGTGGACATCGTGGACAAAAAGGTTCCTGTCTAGGCCTGAAGAAGGAGGCTAAGAAGGAGAGTGTTGAGGTGGCCACGGCACTGGGGCGAGTGGCCGAGGCGTGGATAACGCTGGAGGAGGTGAGCGAGATCCACACCAAGTCCCACCCCTACTTCTCCGCCAACCGGACCACGGACGGCATCATATTCATGCTCCGCAGCTTTCGCGATGTTCTGGAGGAGGAGTACGAGGTTGCCTCTCGTATTCCTGTTTCTGACGCTCCTGAGTGCAAAAAGTGCGTGGCCTTACAGGACCAGCAGGAGGCAGCGGAGTCCTCCTGGAGCATGCCGTACTGGGCCATCATCCTCCTCGTCCTCCTCCTCGTCACCCTTATCGCCGGCTCCATTGCCGGCGGCTACACGGAATTCGCCCGCTGGGATCGTACGCGAACGTCAGCCTCCCCTCTTCCACTCCCACCACCCCTCTCAAACCTCCACTCACCCTTGGAGGCGCGCCAGGCGAAGGTCAAAGAAGGGCAGCACCCGCCCAGCCAAGAACGGCAAGCATCGCCATCGTCATCTGCGTAGAACCGGTGCCTATAGGCTTGAGGGAAAACTTGTGAGTTGAAAGAATGGAGATTGAAGACGGAGCGGCGACGGTGACCATCGACCCGGCAGCCTTCGAGGAGGCCTCGGGGAGCGACTCGGAAGACGACGTCCTACAGCCACCCTCACAACTCCGTCTGGCCAACGATTCTGCAGCATCCCAGCCTTCCTCCTGACATCCTGCTACAAGCTTCAAGCAACCAGCCCTCCTTCAAGCGCCCTCCTCAGCATCCTGCGGCCTCAAACTTACTCTCTGCGCCTACGCTCATGATCTTTCCACCTGGCCCTGATATCTATTGAAATGCTCGCTTCTTTTCTCATTCGTTTTGTGACATGCCACATTCCAGGCATTTCCATTCTTTCTTATCTATGCGCAGAGAAGTGAATGAGCTGGGCTGGGCAGATAAAGAAGTGGCGTAAGTGAGTGGTGTGCAAGTGCAATCGAGGAGGATGCGTCTTCATTTGGCGCAGGAGGTGCGCAGGGCGCCCGGTTGAGGCCAGATTGCGGGCCCCCCCCCCCCCCCCCCCCCCCCTCTACTCCCCTCTCACAGCATACCTACCGCACTGTACACCGTCGCAGCGGTGCCCAGCCCAGCCCAGTCTCGCCTAGTGATGCTGGCTGGGCAATGGGCTCCCCTGCTGGGATGGCTGCTGGCCTTGCTGTTGATGGTTGTAGTGGAAGGGCAGCAGCGATTCAGCGTGGAGGCGGGGGCGCCGACGGCGAGTCCGCTGCTGGACGTGGCCAAGGCCTGCCAGAATTGGACTGCCGGTCGTCTCTGCGACCCTTTTCACAAACTAACTCTATCGACCCACCTTCAGCCACTGTCAGGACGCCATCGTCGTCCTCCTCTCACAAACCAAGGCATTTTCCTCCCTTCCCACTCTCCTTT